>CM071629.1:39077379-39362754 GCA_036419045.1 Scirpophaga incertulas | reverse complement strand
AACATACTACAGGATCATTAATAACTTATTAAGAAACTATTAAAAAAATGTTTTTAATGTTAATCTATGATATTTCACGTGGTGATTAAAATAAACTTTGCGAATATTACGAATTCGAATACTAGAAATCGCCTAAAACATTTACCATATTTCTTGTACGGATAATCAACAACAAATATTATTTATTACCAATTTATAATCAATATACATTAATTAAAATATTATGTATCTACTCACTGTTAAAACTAAATACTGGATTTTGTGGCTTGGCTACTAGCACCTTTGAGCCATAACTAAATATAGAATGGAATCACTTTCACAGATAATTAATTTATTATATTTGTCTGTTAAAACTGACGCCCGGGAATACGGCGACCCGGAGGGACCATGCCCCTTCCGTGGCCTGGGGGCATCATCGGTGGTGGAGATCGGGGGAGGTATTGTAGCCTCTCCCGAGGAGGGCTCCCCTGTAACGGTGGGGGAGCGGAGGCTGGGGGTTCCCGGAAGTAGCTTGGTGTTCCCGGGGTGGCCTGGGGGCATCATCGGTGGTGGAGATCGGGGGAGGTATTGTAGCCTCTCCCGAGGAGGGCTCCCCTGTAACGGTGGGGGAGCGGAGGCTGGGGGTTCCCGGAAGTAGCTTGGTGTTCCCGGGGGCTCCCTACATGCCTGAGGAATGCCTAGTGGGTAGGCCTCCCCCTTCTGTGCAATTTAATGCATTTTCCTCAGGGGAACAAAAAAAAAATACGTTCCTACTAGAAGGGTTTTAGGTCGATTCCCACTAGTGAAAAACGAAAGAGCTTCGTTTTAGGGTTAGCAGTTTGCTTTGCCCGCAGGGGAGGTTGGTTTGAACTTCCTTGACTCCCCAAATAACCCTGCTGGCATCGATATACAGGATGGAAATTTATAATGCCACCTGGAGGGGAATTACTCTTAATACTGTAGATAGAAAGTTTTACTTAAAGGAAACATTCTCTTAATTTTTGAAAAGAAATAAAACTGCATTCAAAGATTTTTGAAAATTCACTTGCCCCACCCGGTAATCGAACCGACTAAAATCTGCAAAAGTTTCACCCTGTATTTTTATTGCACCGATCGGTAGGGTCAATTATAAGGATCAAATCTCTCTAACAAACTTCATAAATAAATGAAAGGAAAACATTAATTAAGTATGTACAAAAATTATACACTAACTAATTAATTGTTCGAAATGTGCCCCATTTTTTGAATACACAAATTTATTCTTCGTACGATTTCATTGCTGGTAGCCTTTAAAAGTGTGTTGTGGTGAATATTATTGATAGTATTTTGTACTTCCACTCTCAATTCGTTTACATTAGCATACGATTTAATGTAAATTTGATCTTTTACATAGCCCCACAAAAAAAAATCTAAAGGGGTGAAATCTGGTGATCTTGCAGGCCATCTATTGTGTCGTTTTACCAATCCATGTATTAAAATGGTTATTAATCCAGGCAGTAGTGATTCTGCTGTTAGCTGGAGCACCATCTTGCTGTAGAATTATTTGGTTTCGCTCTTCATCGGGAAACCATTTAACTCATTTCTTAATAAATCCAATATTTCTAAATACTTTACAGTGTTTAGGTGACCTTCGTACACATGGACTAACACAACCATATTTCTCATAATTCCGCACCAAACGTTGAAAGAAAATCTTACTTGACTGTTAGTTTCGTGAACACGAAGAGGATTCACTTGAGACCAATAGTGGTTATTGCGGCGATTGTACATGCCGTTATTACTGAAGTTGGTTCGTCGGACCATACAATGTTACACAAAAAATTAGGGTCACCGTCAATTTCTCTCAGCATGTTTTGACAAAATTGTAGTCGTCTCTCACAATCCCAGGATGCAATTTTTGTACCAACCGACCATCACGATAACATTTATACTTATACTTTTTCATCACTTGAAGTACGCGAGTGTGGGATGTTCCAATTACTTCGGCAGCATCTCTGCTTGAAGCCTTCGGAAATGCTTCGAAGTATGTTAAAACATTTAGATCAAAATCGAAGTTGTTCTGCTGAAAAATTTGCCAACTTTACCCAAAAGTTTGGGAACTTATCCCTGCCTTTGTATTATACTAGGGGGAGGGATAAGTTAACTGTG
This sequence comes from Scirpophaga incertulas, assembly GCA_036419045.1. Lineage (NCBI taxonomy): Eukaryota > Metazoa > Arthropoda > Insecta > Lepidoptera > Crambidae > Scirpophaga > Scirpophaga incertulas. Next base: position 39,360,627 of record CM071629.1, on the reverse strand, counting down.
CGCTTACAACGACTAAAATAATGAACTTCCTGTAAATAAATATGAGAAACATAAATATTGATTCTCACTTGTGTTTCAGCCCATTGCTTTTGGGCGGTATTCCTGGTGTGATGGATAAGGATATGCTCTCCGGTATCGACCTTCTCCGAGCTGGCGATATTCGACTGTTTCTGGACCTGGAAATCGAAACACAAATTGCATTGTTACATCTCCATTACACGAGGAGGCTGATAACATCATCATAATAGCAGACTACGTATGAAAAATATGTGTATATGGACAAAGCCGCAAGCAGACTCCTAGTCGCATTTATCTATGGTATACATAAAAAGAGATTTCAATGGTATTAATACAATGCACAGTTTTGAAATATAACCGATAATCTGAAAGTGCACATTGGGTCCCTGTGTCATTTCATCTTCATCACTTTAGTCAATAGAAGCTCAGGACAGACTTCTCCAAGAATTTCCACATCAATTAGTCCTGGGTTGCTAGCATCCAACACGTTTACCAAATCGTCAGTTCACAGACCATGGACCCGTAGGCGCCGATGCAGCTGAACAGTGTGTGGCTGGTTGCGGGACAGCCCCTGTGTCATACCTGGTCCAGCATGGGGAACAGCACGGCCAGCAACGCGCGCCAGCCGCCCGCAGATAGCAGGGACCCATGGGCGCCGATGCAGCTGAACAGTGTGTGGCTGGTTGCGGGACAGCCCCTGTGTCATACCTGGTCCAGCATGGGGAACAGCACGGCCAGCAACGCGCGCCAGCCGCCCGCAGATAGCAGGGACCCATGGGCGCCGATGCAGCTGAACAGTGTGTGGCTGGTTGCGGGACAGCCCCTGTGTCATACCTGGTCCAGCATGGGGAACAGCACGGCCAGCAACGCGCGCCAGCCGCCCGCAGATAGCAGGGACCCATGGGCGCCGATGCAGCTGAACAGTGTGTGGCTGGTTGCGGGACAGCCCCTGTGTCATACCTGGTCCAGCATGGGGAACAGCACGGCCAGCAACGCGCGCCAGCCGCCCGCAGATAGCAGGGACCCATGGGCGCCGATGCAGCTGAACAGTGTGTGGCTGGTTGCGGGACAGCCCCTGTGTCATACCTGGTCCAGCATGGGGAACAGCACGGCCAGCAACGCGCGCCAGCCGCCCGCAGATAGCAGGGACCCATGGGCGCCGATGCAGCTGAACAGTGTGTGGCTGGTTGCGGGACAGCCCCTGTGTCATACCTGGTCCAGCATGGGGAACAGCACGGCCAGCAACGCGCGCCAGCCGCCCGCAGATAGCAGGGACCCATGGGCGCCGATGCAGCTGAACAGTGTGTGGCTGGTTGCGGGACAGCCCCTGTGTCATACCTGGTCCAGCATGGGGAACAGCACGGCCAGCAACGCGCGCCAGCCGCCCGCAGATTGCAGGGACCCATGGGCGCCGATGCAGCTGAACAGTGTGTGCTGGTTGCGGGACAGCCCCTGTGTCATACCTGGTCCAGCATGGGGAACAGCACGGCCAGCAACGCGCGCCAGCCGCCCGCAGATAGCAGGGACCCATGGGCGCCGATGCAGCTGAACAGTGTGTGCTGGTTGCGGGACAGCCCCTGTGTCATACCTGGTCCAGCATGGGGAACAGCACGGCCAGCAACGCGCGCCAGCCGCCCGCAGATAGCAGGGACCCATGGGCGCCGATGCAGCTGAACAGTGTGTGGCTGGTTGCGGGACAGCCCCTGTGTCATACCTGGTCCAGCATGGGGAACAGCACGGCCAGCAACGCGCGCCAGCCGCCCGCAGATAGCAGGGACCCATGGGCGCCGATGCAGCTGAACAGTGTGTGGCTGGTTGCGGGACAGCCCCTGTGTCATACCTGGTCCAGCATGGGGAACAGCACGGCCAGCAACGCGCGCCAGCCGCCCGCAGATAGCAGGGACCCATGGGCGCCGATGCAGCTGAACAGTGTGTGGCTGGTTGCGGGACAGCCCCTGTGTCATACCTGGTCCAGCATGGGGAACAGCACGGCCAGCAACGCGCGCCAGCCGCCCGCAGATAGCAGGGACCCATGGGCGCCGATGCAGCTGAACAGTGTGTGGCTGGTTGCGGGACAGCCCCTGTGTCATACCTGATCCAGCATGGGGAACAGCACGGCCAGCAACGCGCGCCAGCCGCCCGCAGATAGCAGGGACCCATGGGCGCCGATGCAGCTGAACAGTGTGTGGCTGGTTGCGGGACAGCCCCTGTGTCATACCTGGTCCAGCATGGGGAACAGCACGGCCAGCAACGCGCGCCAGCCGCCCGCAGATAGCAGGGACCCATGGGCGCCGATGCAGCTGAACAGTGTGTGGCTGGTTGCGGGACAGCCCCTGTGTCATACCTGGTCCAGCATGGGGAACAGCACGGCCAGCAACGCGCGCCAGCCGCCCGCAGATAGCAGGGACCCATGGGCGCCGATGCAGTTGAACAGTGTCTGGCTGGTTGCGGGACAGCCCCTGTGACATACCTGGTCCAGCATGGGGAACAGCACGGCCAGCAACGCGCGCCAGCCGCCCGCAGATAGCAGGGACCCATGGGCGCCGATGCAGCTGAACAGTGTGTGACTGGTTGCGGGACAGCTCCTGTGTCATACCTGGTCCAGCATGGGGAACAGCACGGCCAGCAACGCGCGCCAGCCGCCCGCAGATAGCAGGGACCCATGGGCGCCGATGCAGTTGAACAGTGTGTGGCTGGTTGCGGGACAGCCCCTGTGTCATACCTGGTCCAGCATGGGGAACAGCACGGCCAGCAACGCGCGCCAGCCGCCCGCAGATAGCAGGGACCCATGGGCGCCGATGCAGCTGAACAGTGTGTGGCTGGTTGCGGGACAGCCCCTGTGTCATACCTGGTCCAGCATGGGGAACAGCACGGCCAGCAACGCGCGCCAGCCGCCCGCAGATAGCAGGGACCCATGGGCGCCGATGCAGCTGAACAGTGTGTGGCTGGTTGCGGGACAGCCCCTGTGTCATACCTGGTCCAGCATGGGGAACAGCACGGCCAGCAACGCGCGCCAGCCGCCCGCAGATAGCAGGGACCCATGGGCGCCGATGCAGCTGAACAGTGTGTGGCTGGTTGCGGGACAGCCCCTGTGTCATACCTGGTCCAGCATGGGGAACAGCACGGCCAGCAACGCGCGCCAGCCGCCCGCAGATATCAGGGACCCATGGGCGCCGATGCAGCTGAACAGTGTGTGGCTGGTTGCGGGACAGCCCCTGTGTCATACCTGGTCCAGCATGGGGACAGCACGGCCAGCAACGCGCGCCAGCCGCCCGCAGATAGCAGGGACCCATGGGCGCCGATGCAGCTGAACAGTGTGTGGCTGGTTGCGGGACAGCCCCTGTGTCATACCTGGTCCAGCATGGGAACAGCACGGCCAGCAACGCGCGCCAGCCGCCCGCAGATAGCAGGGACCCATGGGCGCCGATGCAGCTGAACAGTGTGTGGCTGGTTGCGGGACAGCCCCTGTGTCATACCTGGTCCAGCATGGGGAACAGCACGGCCAGCAACGCGCGCCAGCCGCCCGCAGATAGCAGGGACCCATGGGCGCCGATGCAGCTGAACAGTGTGTGGCTGGTTGCGGGACAGCCCCTGTGTCATACCTGGTCCAGCATGGGGAACAGCACGGCCAGCAACGCGCGCCAGCCGCCCGCAGATAGCAGGGACCCATGGGCGCCGATGCAGCTGAACAGTGTGTGGCTGGTTGCGGGACAGCCCCTGTGTCATACCTGGTCCAGCATGGGGAACAGCACGGCCAGCAACGCGCGCCAGCCGCCCGCAGATAGCAGGGACCCATGGGCGCCGATGCAGCTGAACAGTGTGTGGCTGGTTGCGGGACAGCCCCTGTGTCATACCTGGTCCAGCATGGGGAACAGCACGGCCAGCAACGCGCGCCAGCCGCCCGCAGATAGCAGGGACCCATGGGCGCCGATGCAGCTGAACAGTGTCTGGCTGGCCGCACGACGCACTGGAGCGCGCGGTTCCGTACACAATTCGCCTGTAACACACAATGTGAAACAAGTATAAACAAAGAAATCGTGTAGCGTTTGACGAGACGATGTTTTTATGACAAAATTTTACCTTTTTCGACATTAAGGCTTTTAAGGAATTAACTAATTTTAAATTGAGGTGCGTGTAAAAATTGGTATAGTTTGATGAATGATTATTTCAGCATTTGAAAAGACAACTTTCGGCTGTTAATGTCGAAAGTTGTCCAAAAGCAAATGCGCTTTGGGCCGCACGAGGCACTCACTGAGCTGGATGTAGATGCATGGTTGTTAAATAAAAAAACAAAACGTTGGCATAGAATAAGTTGCATTCTTCACAATCTCTATACAAAACGGCAATTTCATACTTTTACCCTAAATATTAATGCAGAAGAGATCGGGAATTTATTATTTAGCATTTAAAGAGGTAACTTTCGAAAGTTAATAATGAAAATTGTTCAAAAGCAAATGCGCCAGGCGCGCGCAAGGCATTCACTGAGCCGGATGTAGAGGCACGGTTGTTAAATAAATAAACAAATTGTTGGCATAAAATAAGCCAAATTCTATTAAATATTCATACAAAATGGCAATTTTTCTTTTCAAGAACTCTTTAGCCTTATTCCTCCCTCTCCTTTCCTTTATAGAAACACACGTAAGGGTCTTCGGAGCCATCCGTACACTACGTGCCCCATTCCACACCGCACTAAGAAATTCCAAGATTCCTTCTTCTGCCGTACTTCTCGCACTTGGAATTCTCTGCCTGCGTATGTGTTTCCTACATCCTACAACATGGGTTCCTTCAAAAGAGGCGTGAAAAGGCATCTTTTGGGCCGGCAGGGATAGGGCAGGTAGGAGAGTGGAGTAAAGTCACTATCCTATCTGTCATCTCATTTGGGCCTCTTTCACCGCTTAACATCAGGCGGGAGGAGGTCATCTGCCGCGCCTAGCATTAAAAAAAGAAAATTATACTTTAACCCTAAATATTAATTCAGCGGACATCGCGAATCGATTATTTAGCATATAAAGGGATAACTTTGGCACGTGAATGTCGAAAGTAGTCCAGCAGCGAGGCACTCACTGAGCCGGATGTAGAGGCACATCCAGAGGCGGTCCAGCGGCGGCAGGTCGGCGTGCTGCGGCACCTCGGGGCACACGGCGTTGTCGCGCGCCAGCGCCGCCGCCAGCTTGTCCCGGTTGTGGTACAGGTAGTCCGATATGTTCCACTGACAATTGCAACTGACTTCTTACATTGTGTACAACAGATTGCTTATGAGGCAAACAAACTGATTTCATTCTGGCATCAAGTTTAAAAACTGTCTTTCGCTAATTTGAGGGTGCTGCATTCAAATCTGATCATAGATTTTTGCACTGTTACTTGTACATTTCTAAATAAAATGACTCTTACTTAGATGGACTAACATATCAGGGGAAGTCTGAAAGTTGCTCCAATTGTTGATAAATTAAGAGAAAAGAGTAGTAATGGCAATAACGACTGTTTTGTAATAACGAATAACACTGTTATGTTATTTTCCTATAACTGTTATTGTAAACTGTTGTCTGTTATCCTGTTATATTGCTGTTTTGACAAATGTTGTTGAGTACGATTGTTATTGTTATTATAGCTAGTTATTCTTAACAATGAACTTTCCTTCATACTTTTCAGGTAGGACTGTCAGAATATTAGGCAGTAATTTAAATAACTTAAAACTGATTAATCAATAAATATTCTGTATGTATAAAAGTTCATTGATTGTACATAATTTGTTATTAACATTCAATATTTACATTATTTACATGCAATATTCTTCCATTTCCATTTATTTACAATATCTACTCTAATTATTTATTAGTTACTTCAAAAGTACACGAATTATTGCAACGATCACACAACTGCAAATAATGCGTAACTAAAAAAATGACAACAGCTTAGGCACTAGCAAGCCAGCAACAGTTTACCTGTTATTTCAAATCACACTGGAAATTAAAATGAGTCTAATTGTCATGCGCGCGAAGGTACAAAATTGTGAATTTGGTATTAGTAAAATTACTACAAGAAATAAACAAATAGGAACTTTATTTCCTTGTGACAAAGGTTAATATTATAAGAATAGGCAGTCAGGCAACAGAGCGAGCGCCTACGCCTACACAAGCAACGGTTTGCTTTCTCTCGCTCGCACTTGTAGCTTGTAGCACAGTCGTACTCGCTCGCTCCGTGCCGCACACACGCAAGTGGCAACAACAACAATGCGATTCTTTTGTCAACAGCAACAGCAGGATAACAGTATAAGCCGTTGTTAAATAATGTGTTATTCGTTACGGGAAATTAATTCATTATATTGTCTGTTATTGAAATAACGACCATTACTAGAAAGGAGACTTTTCTGATATGGTCACATATTAAGAAAAGAGAACGATCCTGTTACTAGGAAAGTTATGGACATGAAAGTGGATGGGCGTGCTAGGAGAGGAAGACGGAAGAAAAGATGGATGGACTGTGTGAATGTTGATACGTTGAAGAAGGGAATGAGTGTCGAAATGGCAAGCGATAGAGGAGAGTGGAGGAGGAAGATGTATTGCGCTCTATACCTCAAATAAAATTAAGAACAGGACAAGAGAAAGAAGAAGAAATAAAATTACTCTTATTTTTAGATGTGTAGCAATAAACAAACTTTATGAGATGAAAATATCTTAGAAGTAAATAAACGTGGAAGGCACTCGTTTACAGGGTAAACGTTTTAAATTGATTATTTGGTTCCGTTTCATCTGTATCATACTGATATTTTATCAAATAAAGAGTTTATATTCGTAAACAGTCAACATATAAGTACTTAAAATAATTCACTTACTATACTAGTTTTTCATTATTTTTGTATAAATATAAGATCCCTGTGGGACGCCAGATGTAACTATAAATGATTTGGAGATGTGACCGTTAACAACGACTTTTGACACCCGATATTTTAGATATGTCTTGAACCAAAATAATAGGGGTCCGTGAATACCATATCGTTTTAGCTTTGAAAAAAGAATATTGTGGTCTACCTTGTCAAATGCATTAGCAAAATCCGTGTAGATTGAGTCCACTTCTATTCGAGAGTCTACATCTTTACAATTGTTATTGACATAGGTGATGAGATTGGTAACTGTAGATTTATTTTTGGAGAAACCATGTTGATTTTTACTAATAATATTTTTAGAGTGCGAGGTTAAGATCGGACAAATAATTTTTTTTTAATATTTTGGAAAAGGTATTCAAAATTGATTTGGGACGATAGTTTTTAATGACTTGTTTATCGCCTTTCTTGAAAATTGGGACGACGTTGCATTCTTTAAAAGTATCTGGAAATACAGAAGTGCTTAGAGACTTGGTGAATATGATTTTGAGTGGCAGGGCAATGTATTTGCTAGTTCTCTTGATAAACAGTGGAGGGATACCATCTGGTCTTGCCCCCTTACTAACATCAAGTTTTGATAGAACGTTGACAATCATTCGCTCTGTTATATTGATATTAGATAGGTTTTGCACCTTAAGCGACGAAATACAATTTGCTACGTTAAACCAGCGAAGATTATATTATATAGTATATATTTTGTATATGTTTGTTATGTGAACGGATGGAGTTAAAATAGTTCGTGGTATAGGGCGTGTGTTGTGCGAGTGAACGAATAAAAAATATTACCATGAGTCCGACGGCGGTGAGGCTGACGTTGAGGTCCCTTGGCTGGGCGGCGAAGGCGTGGGCGGCGCGCAGCACCCGCCGCAGGCAGCGCGGGCCCGCGCACCCCAGCAGGTCCCCGCCCACCACCTGCGCGCACTGGAACGCCGCGCGCACCAGCTGCGGGCTGCAACCCACCCCCTGTACTACGCGCTCACACCGCCCACCGAATGCCACATCGTGTCAACAACTTAAATCCACATTTATCATACGTATTATAGAACTGGAATACAATCTGATTTATTTTTCTAACTAAGCTTGCTATGAGCCTTTTTTTTTTTGTTCCCCTAAGGAAAATGCATTAAATTGCATACACCGGCTGTGGCGAGCCGACGGTTATGTGGGGCTCTCCTCCCCAGAAGGGGGAGGCCTACCCACTAAAAACCTCAGGGATGGCCTTCCTCAGGCATGTAGGGAGCCACCGGGAACATCAAGTAACTTCCGGGAACCCCCAGCCTCTGCTCCCCTGCCTAGAGGGGAGCCCTCCTCGGGGGAGGCTATACTATCTCCCCCGGTCTCCTCCACCGACGACGCCCCCCGGCCACGGAAGGGGCGTGGTCCATCCCGGGTCGCCGTAGCAGTCGCGACTTCCTCGCGCCCGCCGGCGACCCGCGGCGGCGCCGCAGCTGTGCTACCGAGCCCGGCGCCGCCTCCTTCGAGCGGGATCGGCCATCTCTCGACCCCGCTCGGCGGCCTCCTTCTGGAGCATCACTGCTTCACAGAAGGAGGCCACAGCCCTCCAAAGCTTGCTATGAGCCTAGACCGCAATGGTTCGTGTATCAGCCTGCGGCCCACTGCGGCCTTTTTTTTTTTTTTTTTTGTTTCCCTGAGGAAAATGCATTAAATTGCATACCCCGGCTGTGGCGAGCCGGCGGTTATGTGGGGCTCCCCAGAAGGGGGAGGCCTACCCACTTAAAACCTCAGGGATGGCCTTCCTCAGGCATGTAGAGAGCCCCCGGGAACACAAAGGCCACTTCCGGGAACCCCCAGCCTCCGCTCCCCTCTCTAGAGGGGAGCCCTCCTCGGGGGAGGCTACCACCTCCCCCGGTCCCCTCCACCGACGACGCCCACCGGCCACGGAAGGGGCGTTGTCCATCCCGGGTCGCCGTAGCGGTCGCGACTTCCTCGCGCCCGCCGGCGACCCGCGGCGGCGCCGCAGCTGTGCTACTGAGCCCGGCGCCGCCTCCTTCGAGCGGGATCGGCCATCTCCCGACCTCGCTCGGCGGCCTCCTTCTGGAGCATCACTGCTTCACAGAAGGAGGCCACAGCCCTCCAACCTCCCTCGTCCGCCAGCATTGCCGCAGTCAATGCCGGCGGAGACAGATCTCGCCCGATCTCTGCGACCAAGACTCGGCGCTCGGAGGCCCACGCGGGGCACTCCGCCAGCGTGTGCTGGGCCGAGTCAAGGTCGGATGCGCAGTGGTGGCAATGTGTCGATCCCTCCCGTCCTATTCGACACAGATACTCACCGAAGCAGCCGTGCCCGGTGAGTATCTGAGTCAATCGGTAGGTGACCTCCTCCTTCCCGTTGAGTCAAGCTTCGAATACGCCCGCCACCCTTTTGGCTCGGGGGAAGCTTGCTATGAGCCTAGACCGCAATGGTTCGTGTATCAGCCTGCGGCCCACTGCGGCCTCCCACACACCTGTGGTGCGCCGAGATGGCACAGATGAGGTCGACCATGAGCGGCCAGGCGGCCCCCAGCTGGTCCCCCACGGAGTGCAGCAGCCGCGCCGCACACTCCAACTGCCGCGCGCGTACGTCGCAGTGCCGCACTGCACATAGCTCTGACAGCGGCTCCAGTAATATTCGTTGTCGAGCCTGAAACATTACACAAAATTTCAATAAAACTATTAGTTTGATATGGACGAATTCAACTTTATATAGGTAAAAAAAACAACCTCAGTTACTAGATGCGGGTGGCTGTGATGATACTGGAAGGCGGCCTGCACTAAATACGTGATAGCTTCCACGCCCCATTCCCTCATCCTTATGTGGGGGTGTTGGCATACCTGCACAAGACGAACTTATGTAATAAGATCGTAAGCATTTCGTAAAAGGATACTCTAAACTAAAGCTAAAGTTATATACATTATTGTTACACTTGCCTCCAGTAAGTGGTTGGTGATAGGTCTCCACATCACCTCTATCCTATGCATGTTAGCCAGACCTGTTTCAAGCAGTTTGGCCACGGCGAACAAAGAAGGTTCCTGGAAGGGACACACTTGTAATGAAATTCCAAATTGAGTCAGTGAAATCAACCACATGGATATTTTGAAAAATGATAGGCAACATATAGCTGTCATGGACAAATAAAGTTACACAAAAGCTGGAATCCAAAATCTCGGTATACTCAATAGCGCGAAGCAGACCTTCACACCGATGCAAAGACTACTTCTGTATAAGTCGCAAATCCGTCCCTCCGTAACGGAGTACTGCCATCTCTAAACGTAAGCACCTGGGTACCAGTTTTGGCCCCTAGAATCGGTTCAAAAGCGCGTTGTGAAACTCGTCGACGATCCCGTACTTACAAGCGGTATCGAGCCTCTAAGTCTTAGGAGAGACTGCCTCCTTATGTGTATTCTACCGCCTATATAATGGATTATGTTCCGAGGAATTGTGTTCGTTCTATCATCGCACTAGTCGCCATCGACAGGGAGGTCATGCTCACACACTGGAACTTGACTAGTCCTGTACAGTGTGATTTCAGAGGGATTTCCTCCCGCGTACACTTCGATTGTGGAATGAACAGTAGTGCAATTCTCGTATTTTTTTACAATCGCAATTTAGTTGAAGTTTAGCAATCGCTCGATCTTAGTCCCACCCAAAATCGGTATTCACGTATCACATTTCCGAACAAAACCAAAACTAAATTGAAACTAAAACTTAATTTCAGCGAACGTTAGATTGCGAGGTGGGAATGTTGCCAGCTGAATCAAGACAAAATCCACTGAATTTAAAAAAATAAATATATCGAAAAATAAACGATACTATTAGATTTTAGAGTATAAAATCATTATTTAATTGGCATAAAAGTCCAAAGATGTATAAATATTTAATGACAACTGCATTTCAATCGTGGAATTTGACGTTTGGTAGCTCAACCTCGATCGACAGGTTTATCTAAACTTTAGTAGAATACCGATTCTGTTGCGGTTAGAGTGCAGTTTAACTTCGATAAAATAGGAGAATACAGTGTAACGATTATGATTTAGCGCTACGTTTGGATCGAGCTAGTTCAAGTCCGATCAAAGTTCGATTGAAAGACGTGAATACAAAAACGTGTTTTTAGACTAAATCGTTGCTAACTCGCTGCGACTTTATTTAGGAGAATTGCACTACTGATTGCCGAAGTACTCCCGGAGCGCTACAGTATGGGGTTCTTCAAAAGGGGAGTAAATAGGTTTTTAAGGCAATCTGTTTTTAGATCGGCACACCTGGTGTTTCAAGTGTCCATAGTAACTGCTTTCCATCAGTCGTGGCATAAAAAAATATATATTTTGAAAGATGATAAGTGTAATCTATATTTTTCATTATGTAACCAAATAAAACTTGCAAAAATTACATAAAATGTATATTAACAAAATCAAAATTAACAACAACGTTACCCTGTTAGAATACGCTAGTTCCATGGCCTCATTGGAGAGCTTGCAGAGTGCATCTATCAAATGATGCAAAGCCACATCGTCTAAATTCTTGGACGCCTCGAACACACGTGACAGCATAGCTGACAAGGCTGCAACAACACCTCCATATTGTGTATGGAAATTTCATTTACCTATCGTCCAACATAAACAATATTTACAAAGTGAATATACAGTCTTTCAACTCATTAAACAAAACAATGAGCCAAAACCAAGGACAAACCAACAATATAACGCTAATAACTATGTATTTACATTTTTTCTTACACTGACACCAATAAGCCCAAACTAAGCTCTGTAAGGCTTGCCTTATGCTTGCTTTTTTTTTTGCTAGACCATACAAAGTGTATTTTATAAGATTTATGTGATTGAAATTTTAATTTGTGATTTAGTTTTTGTTCAAATCATAATTGAAGTAATTTACACGGATTATCCGTGCTATAATATATTGCTGATCGTGCAATCGTGTGCCGCTTGTGAATCACTACTCACTAAACCGGGGAAGTATTGGGTCCTCTACTGTTTCTAATATATATAAATGACCTTCCTTACTACATTACAGAATCTTGTGAGACAGTATTGTTTGCAGATGATACTTCTTTACTATTCAAAGTTGATAGACAAAAGGAATGTTATGACGATGTAAATAGTGCTCTTTCGAGAGTTCTGTATTGGTTCACAACTAATAATTTGTCTTTAAATTCTAAGAAAACAAAATGTATCAAATTCTCTTTGCCCAATGTAAGGCAGGTTGATACTCGTTTAAATATGAATGGTGATGTCATTGACTTTGTAAATAATACTAAATTCTTAGGCATTACGTTAGATTCACGACTACAGTGGGATCCACATATTGAAACTTTGGCAATCAAACTTAGTTCTAGATTTGATATGGTATCTAGGGTAACGGATATTGTTTAACCACAAAGATATTTGATTGTTTTTGTATGTACATATATACGAAATACAGTAGACTCTCGTTAATCCGGCAGATATTAGACTAGCGTTGTGCCGAATACTAGAAAATGATAGTACATATGTACTATAATTTTCCAAATAGTACAAAAGCAGTCGAGTTTTATTTTCAAGTTTTAAGTAAAATGTACATATGTATTGAATAGGCTTGTTGCCCAAATTTCAGTAGTTAGATACTAATATACCTTGATGCCTATTCTATACAAAATAATTATTATTTTTGAAAAAATATGCTTATTTATAAGAATAATTTTGCATTTAATTAAATATTTGACATTAGTCATCAAAAACGCTCATGACTGTCATGGCGTCTTGAATGACGTCACGCCGTGCAAAACACAGCTGTTTTAGTATCGGAATATTCGGTATTGTGAAGTTATTTTAATAAAAAATGGATTCATCGTATTACAAGTACTGCATAGTGCCCCAGTGTACAAGCACAAGTATAAAAACACCAAAAAAATTATTTATATACGCGCCAAACAATCACCAGATACGTAAAAAGTGGCTAACACTCGCGAGAAAGAATGATGCCCATTCTTTTCCGCACTTCCACAAGACACTTGGGAATGACATTTGACTTTGACGTTTCGCACGGCGTGACGTAACACTTTTTAATTGGTGTTTGCTGTCACGTGACTTATGGCTTATTTTGTGCAATTTTATTTTATAAAAATATAAATAATCAAAAGTTATTATTTTATATAACTTTGTTTTTTCATAATTAAATGATCATCTTAATAGTTATGCAACCTAATGCATCAGATTTGTTCATAGTGGATACAAGCCTATTGCAGACAAAAAGAAAAATAAACATTTTAAAATACATAATCGTCTAAGGCCTATTGTAAACAGAACATAAGCATACGAAGAGTTACAGTTCTGGTGGACTATTCTATTGGAGTAAAGAAACTGACAATTTGCTTTTGCTACTTGGCCGATCGGCTTTTATTTATTTACAAGTATGTATCATGTCTCAACATAATTTCCTCATCACGCCCATCTGAGAGCGCCGGATTACTGGAGTGACGGATTAGCGCAGTGCCGGATTAAAGAGGGTCTACTGTATCTAACCCATTAAATTAAGGTGAGTAACAAAAGAAATTTCTAACAGAAATATGAAGTGCTTTTTATAAATAATTTCGCGATAACCACGTAATCTTTCTCAAATTAAAACTTTTCACAAAAATTGTACACCGTTCGTTAAAATTTTCAAGCGAATAAACAGATCATATAGGCGGTACAGTTTCACAGATAAATAAAACAGGTGAACCAAAGCTTTTGCAGTGTAAAGCTGAAATAAATAACGGCAGGTGAATATGTTTTGCCTGTAAAGCCCCTTTTTCGATATGCACCACATAGTAAATATAAACTCCTGTGAGCAAAATGAAAACCGTTTTCAATTGTATTTATCTACATCCATACTATAACTCGTCCATAAGTTTCTGACAGTTAAATATCCCATGTCATAAGAATCATTATAATATAAAAGAAGGGAGATCTGGCGAGATACGACTTTACGTCTGTCGTGTCAACGAACAATGCTATTGAAGAACAATGCTCAATTTCAACATCAAAACAGTTTAACGCCTGTCTGTCTGTTTCTTTATATTTATTTCTTATCAGTAAATAATATTTTAGGATAAAACCAAATTAACTTGTTAATCATCTGTTCATAAGTACGTATTATTCGACATGCCTAAATTATATAGTACAATTCGGACCGTACGGACCTTTTTTTTTTTTTTGTTCCCCTGAGGAAAATGCATTAAATTGCATACCCCGGCTGTGGCGAGCCGGGGTTATGTGGGGCTCTCCTCCCCAGACCTAGACTTTCAACGTTTAACGTGTTCAACGAAAAGTAGCACTAATCAATATAGGTGTGACTCTGGCAGAAACAGTTCGTTTTGGCTTCCAGATAGGAATCTCACATTTATGGATTCTAATACTTGATAATTAAGGTGAACTTACTAAAATAGTAAAATACTGAAGACAATATACAGATAAGAAAAAAAATAGTTTCTATCCCGTCGGGGAAAGATGTCAAACAGTTTTACTCAGTAGGTACTGAATTCGCTGTATCTTCATGTATAAACAATAACAATAAATGTTATTTACATCAGAGATGTTTTTAATATTAAGTGACAATAGCTGTTATAACACGCTACTGTGTACTATTAATTAAGCAAAAGGATTCAACAAATTTATACAACACAGTACTACTGTACATTTTCAGAAGTTTTTAAAGAATATAACATCATACACGTAGATAGTGTTGTATGCAAATGTACATGAAAATGTATTATAACACTCGTGGAATACTGTCATCATATCCACATTCGTATTTTATTACCATTATATAGTTATATTTTAAAGTCTTCAGAGTCTAAGAAGTATACCCTCATAGTTTTATCTGACTTAATCAGAGGTCACCAAACTTTTTTCTATCGTAGACCTTTTCCATGTTTTTTGGTTTTGGGTAGACCCTGTATGGGCAGGAGAGCGGAAGCAGAGGGTTCTCGGAATTTGCTTGGCGTTCCCGGGGGCTCCTACATGCCTGAGGAAGGCCATTCCTGAGATTTTTAGTGGGTAGGCCTCCCCCTTCTAGGGAGGAGAGCCCCACATAACCGCCGGCTCACCACAGCCGGGGTATGCAAATTAATGAATTTTCCTCAGGGGAACATAAAGAAAAACCCCAAACAGAAAGGTAGGGTAGACCCCTACTTATACCTGATATTGAATGCCTACATCCTATAACTAGAGATCGGATAATCGGATGCATATTTACCTAAAGTTAATTTTTGGCTCACAAATTATGGAAGCGGCTTTTTAAAATACATTTTGTTAAATAAAAATTCCGGAAAAATACGGGACTGCAAATTTAACGTAGTGATATTGTTTGAAAATTACTAAATTAGCACGAGGTATTTATTTTCAAAAGACCGAGACTCCGGGTTCATTTATACAACTATGCATACGTATTTACCAAAATGTTCTACAGTACCGGAATTCCGGTATTTTTATTTATGGAAATAAAATAAAAAGACAGTTCCATACTTTGTCAAAAACTAAATTAGGTAAATAAATAAACATCCGGCTATCCAATTCCGCAATCCCGGGATTTTTATTTAACAAAACAATAAAAAGCCGTTTGCATACTTTGTCTTAAACTAACTTTAGGTAAATATGCATCCGATTATCCGATCTCTACCTATAACTTACAAAAATTTATAAACATTTATAAATTACAAAAAAAATATATTACTTCATAGCTACTTTGATAAATAATTTTATGTCTTTATATTAGAAGATATTATAATGTAAGTAAATAGGTACTATCTATGTATGTTGAGATCCATTATCGTGGATAGGGAATGCAAATCCGTTCGGTTTCAAAATCCGGATTTTTAACAACGGATTGTTGATCCAATCCGGATTTTACGGATTTTCCATGAAAATTAATCTTATCATACATTTTTAACATGATGTTGTTATATTTGTGTAAATAGGTTAAAATAAAAACAATGGAAAATCAAATCACACCATTTTTATTATTTAGAACGATTACTTTATATTTATTCTTATTATAAAAATAATCAGTCTGACTCTCGTAAGTACGAATTAAAATAAACTTTGAAGAACAAAAATAAAAAAAAAAACAAATAGACTCATTGTCAAATTATTGAACATAACAAAACAACTTCACTTTAAAAGGAACATAAATTTAACAATAAAAATTAAAAATAAAAATATTCGCGACGTAATAATCGGCCCCGAATTACAATTTTTTATCATTCAGAAAATCCGGATTCGATTTTGAAATCCGGATTTGGAAGTCAAGTGAAAATTAGCGGATCTCCGGATTTTTCGGATTACGGATTATCCGGATTGCATTCCCTAATCGTGGACCCCCGTTTTCATTTCACGGACCCCAAATTATTTTTCGCTGACGTAGACCTCTTGCAGGTAGATTGCAGCAGAGAGAGAGGTAGAGGCAGAGAGAGACCCCTAGGGTTCGATATAGACCACTTTGGGAATCACTGGTCTAAATGTTAAAGTTTTGACAGTTAATCATTAACGATGACATCTTTCTAAAAGGAATTCAAAAATTGTGAAGACTACACTATATGTGATTTTTTGTTTGTGTAATCTGTGTCCGGAGGATGTATTTATTTTCGTTAGACTATGGAATGCAGATAACAAATGTTGAAAAACGTTTATTTGAACATTTTGTGTACTAAATGTGCATGAACAATTGTGTATTTAACTTGAACATTGATTTGATACCACTCATGACTCCGAGTGACTCGGCCACAGGGATTTGTTGACCTGAAATATTATTAGAAGTACGTGTAACGTGTAAGGAAATACTGTTAAGGTTAACTAAACTGGACAAATTGCTGTTAAGACGTAAAACAGACAGCATTCGTTACAAATAAAAATCAATCAACGTAAGCCAGTAGGGTCAATAGGACCAAAGGCTAGGCTGAGTTTAGTCGGTAGGTCTGTGTAGTCGAGCCGTCTCGACAGTACCAGGAGTCCGACATAATCAACGCATCCCTGCTTGCCTGTTGCGTTGGTATCCATGATGGATTCTCAGCCTCCTCTCCTGAGGAAAAAAAAAAAAATGTAATCGAGAGAAAAAATAAAAAAAAACAAAATCAAAATCAACTTTATTCAAATATGACTTTATAGAAAGCTCTTTTGAATCGTCCAAAATTTTATTCCTACCAAAAATAAAAAAGTATTGTACACAAATAAATTAGTTCTAATATAGTATTTTATGCAATAGTTGTACGAAAAGGATAATGTCACGAGTGTTTTTAACGACTTTATACACCATTGCATACAATATTTTTTCTACGATATGTTTTACGCAAAGTATGCGTAGGTAGTATTACAGTAACAAATTGTCTATCCAGTGATTAAAATCTCGACATATGTTTGCATGGTGTTGTGTACTTATATTTTAATGTATCACACGAGATTCTTAGTGAAGGAAACTACATTATACTAGCCAAACATAGTCATAGTAGATAAATTGTAACTCAGTTGCCATTACAAAAAGGACATTGTTCAATTCTGGCCTAAGAACCGATGTGAATATAAATTATACTATAATTTTTATTTATTTTTATATTATTTGAAACATATTTTACTATTCCACGGACACTTCAAGTAAATAAATTCCAAATAAAAAAGTTGGGTCACAATTATTGATGCCGTATAAAATGTTTTCCGTCAGCCAGTGCTGCCAGTTTCGGAAGTTTTCGCGATTTCGGTAAATACGGATCGAATTGAGAACCTCCTCCTTTTTGAAGTCGGTTATTAAAATTAGTTGATAACACTTTATTCATTTAAATATCTAAATTGACTAGCTAGAAAAATATTAGTATTTATATATATTTTTAAGCGAAATCGCGAATTTCTAGCTTGGCATTTCGGTATTATAGTTTTCGTAATTGAACAAGTGAACCTACTTCATAGAGAATAATAAAATCCCAATTTTTGTACTATTGACCTGCTGGTTCAATTCATTTATTACAACAAATTTTTCGACTTATATAATCTTAACGGTAATGTAACATCATCGCGTTATAAAGTTTAGGCAACGCCATCTGTTGTTGATGGCCTGAACTATTAGAAGGATTATACTTTGATATTCAACATACCGCCCGCCAAGGACAATATTGACAATATTGACCTTCAAACGTCACATAATTAGATTTAATTTTATACATTAAAATGGCAATGCTGATGGTAGTTACATAAAAGGCTTACAATAAAACAAATTTCCTATACACTAATAACATAAAACAATATTTATGACTAAACACACTTATGGTTATAGAGTACAATTTTGTAAACAAAACTAATTGTAATCAGCGTATAATAAAACTAGTGTACGTAAACTATATAAACTTTGCTTACTACATGTGCTAAATACAAAACAAATGAGACTTAATAAAATATTTCAAGTGAACAATTTTAGTTTCATTACGAAATTTAAAGAATAATGCAAACAAAAATGCAGTGACAATAACTTACAATAAAAAATCTAATATCTCTATCTCTCTATTACAATAATACGATTAAAAAATCTAATTTAAATTAATCATTTTCAATAACTGGCAACACACATAATTTAGATGTTGGACGCTTGATTATTGAAGACTTTGTGCGCACTGTGACTACGCGGGTAATGTTGTCATCCCCAGGATGTTTTTCAGTGATACGACCTAATAGCCAACGACATGGTGGCAAGTCGTCTTCCTTTATCAGCACAATGTCACCTATGTCAGGTTCAGGTACCTGATATGACCATTTATATCGGTTCATTAGGTTAGACAGATATTCGCGTGACCAACGACTCCAAAATGTTTGAAGCATTCTTTGAACCAATTGCCAGCGTGATAAGTAAGTTATGTTAGTATTTGCGTAATCTTTATCTGGTACACTTACTATTGGTTCTCCAATGAGGAAATGTCCAGGGGTTAGTGGAAGCGGTTCGTTTGGATCCATTACGTTAATTATGCTGATTGGCCTAGAGTTTAAGCACGCTTCAACTTGACTCAATAATGTACTCATTTCTTCGTAAGTCAGATTTGAATCGCCTATTACGCGCTTAAGGTGAAATTTTGTCGATTTCACTCCTGCCTCCCAAAGTCCGCCAAAGTTGGGACTATGCGGAGGAATAAAATGCCACTCTGTTCCCTGTGCTTCTAAATGTTCTGCGATTGAACTTTGAATGCTAGCTAGTTGCTTTAATTCTCTGCAAGCACCTACGAAGGTGGTGCCATTATCGCTCCAGATCTTTGCGCAATGACCACGTTTAGATACAAAGCGTCGAAATGCTGCTAAAAAAGCTGAGGTACTCATGTCGCTTACTACCTCCAAGTGAACAGCGCGAGTCGCCATGCACACAAATAAGCAAATGTAGCCCTTATAAGAATGGTGTCCGCGTCCCTTTGTTGTTCTGATGTTTATAGGACCAGCGTAATCTACACCGCTATTCAGGAATGCTCTGGCTGGAGTGCATCGTACTGAAGGAAGAGAACCCATTAATTGATTTCTGGTAAGTGCCTTTTGTTTAACACATATGACACATTTATTGATCTGTTGTTTTACCAGACGCCTAACCCCCAATATCCAATAGGCTGACCTAATGTAATTGATCATCAACTGAAGTCCTCCATGCATCGTTTTGAGATGAGCATTCACAACGATGAGGCTTGTAAGATGACTAGAATGAGGAAGCACTATAGGATGTTTAACGTCGTCCTGCAGTTGCGATTTCTCAAGTCTTCCTCGAGCTCTTATTATGTGCTTGTCATCAAGATAAACACAGAGTGATTTTAATTTGCTATTTTTTGATTGTACATAGTTTTTGTCCTTTAGTTGTTTATATTCTATTGTAAATATTTCCTGTTGAGTTTTCTTTATGCAAATATATAAAGCTTCGTCTATTTCATGTTTTTTTAAATAACCTTTATTCCTTTGTTTCATGAGAAACCGTCGACAGTATGTAATAACCCTTAACAGTCTTGAAAGATTAGAAAATCGATCAAAAAGCGACACTTCTGGCGCTACTGTTACATGAGTTGTTACGGATTGCTCTAAATTTATACTCAGATTAGTTGACCTATTATATGTTATTACCCTTTCCTTTAGGAATGTGGGACCAGAAAACCAAAATATATCATCTACGAGTACGCTAGGTAACACACCTCTTGAGGCACAGTCTGCTGGGTTGTTTTTTGTGGACACATGGTGCCATTGAGAGAATTTCATGGTTGTCAGTATTTCGGCAGTGCGATTGGCAACAAAAGTCTTCCAATGGCTTGGGTGATTATTCAACCAAGCTAAAACTATAGTAGAATCAGTCCATGCTGTGATTCTATCATAACTAATATTTAAAACTTGTGCAATTTCAGTGAGAAGCTTGGACAATAGTACTGCGCCACATAACTCTAAACGGGGAATGCTCACTTGTTTGATTGGAGCTACTCGAGTCTTAGCAGCCAATAAAGAAACATGTACACCTTCATTATCTATCATACGTAAATATACTACGGCGGAATAGGCAGCCTTTGAAGCGTCACAAAACCCGTGTAGTTCCAATTCACTATCAATATTAACACCAAGCCAACGTGGGATTTTAATTGAAGAAAGAAGGCTTAGCTCTCTACGGTAAGTACTCCATTCCTCAATCAAATTTGTACTTAAATTATCATCCCAGCCAACACCTGTAAGCCATAACTTTTGAATGAAGATTTTAGCTAGTAAAATACTAGGTGCTAGCCAACCTAATGGATCGAATAATTTTGAAATGTCAGATATTATCGATCTTTTAGTTACAGGAGCGGAGCTGATTGAGGGGAGATTAATCGAGTATTGGAATGTATCTTCGTTCCGGTTCCAGGTAAGTCCTAATATTTTTATGGTATTGTCCAGTTTAATGTTTAATTCCTTATTTACTGTTTGAACTATTTTTTTTGGCCTATTGTCCTTTACTACTGTATCCTTTTCCTTTGTACTGTCGTCGTTTATTATTGTGTCCTTCTCCTTTATCCTTATTTCAGTTGATTGTCCTTGTATATTTTCCATTAAAGTTATTTGTTGTAATAATTCTTTATTATTTGTATTCCACTTCTGTAGAATAAAACCAGCCGTATTTAATAAACCCGTTAGTTCTTTATAAATTTCGATTCCCTCTTGAACATTATTACATCCTGTCATTAAATCATCAATATAGAAACAATTTAATACTATATCTGCACCAATGGGATATTGAGCTCTTTCATCATGAGCAACCTGATGCAAAGTGCGAACAGCTAAGTAGGGTGCCGAAGCTGTTCCAAAAGTTACCGTTAAAAGCTCGTAATCTTTTATTTCAGTATGCGGGGTGTCCCTCCACAGCATTCTCTGATACATCGTATCTTCTGAGGCAACTCTCACCTGTCTATACATTTTAATTAGATCGGCAACTATTGCAATAGGATATACTCTCCATCTCATAACAGTATGTCTTAAGTCAGCTTGCAATGTGGGCCCAACCATTAAAGTATCGTTCAGTGATACACCGTTACTATTTTTCTCCGATGCGTTGAAAACAACGCGTACCTTTGTGGTAGATTTGTCCTCTTTCACAACGGCATGGTGTGGCAGATACACTGCTATGTCCTGCTCATTATTTTTTACAGGTATTGCTCTCATGTGTCCCAGACTCAAATATTCATGTATAACGTCTGTGTACTTGGTCTTTAAATCTGGATTTCTTTCTAATCTCCTTTCTAATGCTTTAAATCTTTTTTCAGCAATGGCACGGGAGTTTCCTGATGTACAAGGAGGAGGTGAATCTCGGAATGGCAGTTTTACAACGTACCTACCGTCATCGTTCCGCTTTGTAGTTTTTGTATAAAACTCTTCACATCTAATTTCTTCAGGCGTTAATATTTTCTTTTGACCTATTTCCTCTATTTCCCAAAATTTCTTTAAAGCGTCTTCTTCTATGTGTGTATGCATTACATTAACATTAAGTCTATAATTGGTATCTATTATATTTGGTAATTTTATTTGTAAAATTATATGAACTAATTATCCCTGACAAAACCCAACCTAGTGAAGTATTCTGAGCAATTAATGTCCCGGAAGGACTTTTTACTATACCATCCTTTAAAATGTAACTATAAGCATCTGCGCCTAACAACAAATCTATTTTGTTAGATAAATTGAAATTTGGATCTGCTAAATGTAATTGTTTACGATCTATCCAATCAAAACCTTCTATATTTATACTATACTCTGGTAAGCATGAAGTTATTTTTCGCAAAACATAAGCATTTATGATCAATTTAAAATCTGGATCAGTTCGGGACTTAATATTTAATTGTACCATATGCTTGGCAAATGTAGTTTTATTCTCACCTACGCCTGAAATCAGTCCGCATACAGAAATCTTTTTCAAACCCAGTAATTGAACTGTAGCTTCCGTTATAAAGCATGCCTGTGAGCCTTGGTCAAGCAAAGCTCGAACAACCTGTGACCCTCCATTCCTGGACTCGGTATTTACTAATGCAGTTGCTAATAAAACCTGTCCCGGTTTGGTAACATTACCAGTTGATAAACATGACACTATCTGATCGACACTAGTCGAAGTACTAGCAGGCTCGATAGTAGATGTAGCTACGGTATGATTCGATTTGTTCTCATTATCTCCTTCAGAATGTAGTAACGAGTGATGGCGCTTATGACAAACTCGACAAGTGGTGTGCTTTTTGCAGTTATAAACAGTGTGATTGCTACCAAGACAATTGAAGCATATTTTATTTTTGGCTACGAAATCACGTCTGAGCTGAATGGTCTGATTTGCAAATTTCTTGCAAAAACATAACTTATGTTGTTCCGAACAGAACTCACAACGAACTATATAAGATGTACTAGTTGCCAGCAATGCCTTTGTTTGTGGAGTAAAATGAGGTTTAATACCTGGATAACGAATACTTTTAGATTGTATGCATTCCAAAGCCCGGAAACGATTTTCAATAAAGGTCTTAAATTGGTTCAAAGTAGGCAATTCGATATTGGAGTCATTGTTATTACTCAACTCCCACTGTTTTCGAGTCTCAGTATCTAATTTAAATGTTATTATATGATGACAATAATATCCCAAGTAGACACATCTATATTTAAGTTCGAAAGCGCATTTAAACAATCAGTTGTAGTGTCCAACATCGATTTTAAAGCAGTTGCCGATTCATTCAGTATATGTTTTTGAGCAAATAAACGATTTAAAATACAATTCGCTAAATACTTTTTATTATTGTAGCGTTTCCCCAAAACATCCCAACATTGTTTGTAATTGGCGTCAGTGATAGGAGTATGCCTTATAAGTTGTTCAGCTTCGCCAGTTAAATGACTTTTAAGATAATGTAATTTTTGTACATTATCTAGCGAATTGTTATTATGGACAAGAGAAACAAACAAGTCATGGAATGTTGTCCATTCATCGTATTTGCCGGAAAATATGGGTATTGATATTTTTGGCAGTTTAACACAACTATTAGATTTATTGCTATATTCTATTTGTTTTGCAGTTTCGCGGGTAGTTTGCAACTGTTGTAACATGGTTTTTAAACTACATTTGTATGTTATATAAGTATCCTCCGTACTATCATATAATTCTTCTACACTTTTGTCTATATCTTTTGATTCAAATTGTTCATATAATTTAATGCTCGTGTCTTTAAATGTAATCCAATCCTTTTCTAATAATTCTAATTTCGTTTCTATGTGTATTATAGTGAGTCTATCCTTTGGACTCTTTTTAAAATTAGTTAAACCCTTGTTGATTACTTTCTTTAACTCCTTTAAAATACTAATTAATCCTTCCATTTTCAATGTACAAACTTGTAAATAATATACAAATAAATTGACTAGGTAGTTTTCTAAGTTGATAGATGTCTTTGCTAGTTAGTAACTCTGATAATAACTGTCTTAACTCAATGTTGGAAAAAAGACAAGTGTTTGAGATTTATAACCAAAAAAAACGAATATCGGGCATAGGTTCCCCGTTCCCTCGTTTTTTCGTAAATTATTCTAAGTTAAAACTAACATGCACAAACCTAACCAAATAATTTGACAATCTTTCGTTATCACATGCAAAAATTTCTAAGTCTAAATTTACGTTTGAATACAGAGAAATAAGTATTAGAAACTAAAATATTTTACAAGTCCAATAATTCTTCAATCAATCTTCAAATAAAGTGTCAATTAGTGTTTGTAAAATTACGAAGTTGAAAAATGATTTTTTATTAACGTAATTGAAAATAATGAATTAAATTTATTTTAAAATCCTTAAATAAAAACTTGGCATTTTTTAAAACGTTTGTCATGTGTCCGCAAAACGCTCCTGATTGGTCGAGTTTATCATGACGTCACTTGCTTGTACAACATCGTTTGCCCACTTATGTTGCCTCGTGTTATTGTGGTAGATTATCTCCGTTAATATTAAGACTTTCTTTACTATTCTTTTGTTTTTCTTTTTGGTTTTTTTTGCACTATTTACAAGTACTTTTAAACCATAGAAAACGATTTTTGTAAAAGCAGACAGCAAGAAAACCCTGCCGCAAGTCGACGCAATTCATGGTCGGATTATTTTTCAAAAAATTAATTTGACATTTAATGTTTCGGAGCTAAAAAATGTAAATCAGCAAAAGTAAAGTATAATTACACTTTACTGGTAACTTAAATTATATCATAAGAAAGTGAACATAAATGATGAACTTCACAAGACTATACCTAGGTTATAAAATATGTTGTCGGGGATGAAATTTACATACACAATTTTGTTCTTCATTATATCTCTATTTAAATACAAGATAAAAACAATTTAAAACATTACAAAAACCCTTGCACTACAATTTCCAATACAACAATCAAAATCTTAATGCCAAACATTTTCTTTTTCACAACCTACCAAAACAAAATTTCAACCTCTTCAACAAAAAGTTTGTTTGCACAATTCGTGAACATAAACGATAATTTGTTCACATTACGTCGGTTATTGAATGTCTTCACATTGTTTAACAAGTTCCATTCTTTGCCGTTTGACAAAATGTTATTCTATGAATGCAGATCGGGAAGTACCAGCATCACACATTCTTTTAATGCGATCTGGCTGGCAATGAAATGTAGAAGGCAGGACTTTATTTTTTAAAATTATTTTCTGACTGAAACCCATTTTGTACTGATAGTAATTTGCCATGTCATTTTCCATCTGTAACGAACAAACAAGTTTTAGTCGGGATCTTTTAGTGTACTGCTTATTGAAATCATAAGACTCTGTAGCTACAAATTTTAACAAATATTAGACATTCTGTTAAAAACATTAGAAGTATTATAACCTCAAATCAATAACGAAAATATTAACATTCTGAATGTAATTAATTATTACAAAATATAAATATTATGTTTACTTACATCGAAATGGTCTTCACAAAAGAAAATATTTGTACTATTCGCTGTGTCATTATGATCCCTCCGAGAAAGTTGCAACCACTTTCGGCGCACTTCGATATTCTTTGGAACACATAGTTTATTCCGGAGTTTTAACGACGTATTTGTACATTTTGGTACTACACACCATTTGTAACTCATTTTGTTACATAAATCACTGATAAAAAGTAAATTCAATCGCACTTTCGTTTTATGTTTACAACAAACAAATATATATGCCAGTTGTCACAGATCAGAATACAGGCAAGTGACGTCACCGACCTCATTGCAGCGCCATATTGTCAAAGTAGCGTTTTGGCGCACTATTCAAATATTGAATTTTAATTCGATGTTTTTCAGCTAATATATACCAGAATTAAAAATAACAACTTTTACTGGGTTCCTTAGACTCTACTAAATAATATAAAATGGATTTTAAAAACCTGTCAAATAGCCTATTCTTCATCAATCTTCATTTAACGTTGCAAAGTTAGTGTGTTGTAAATATACACGAAGTTGAAGTTTAATTTTCTTTTTCGATAATAAACACAACGGAATGTACTCACAGAATCACTGATGTCACTTTTACTTCTTATATTATATCAGACTGGTGGCGCCATCTATCGATGACGTTGAACTAACGTTGCGGTTAGTTGCTGTCCGTCTCCGCGCCGCTTTACCCCTTGTTCCACCGTATATGCCTGGTATTTGTACTCGTCGTCTCATACACCCCAACCACCGTCGGTGCTCCTCTTTATCTTGACCTCGTACTTATCTAGCAGCGATCCACTGCGTACGGGGTATAAAGCCACTTGGGCTTTGATGCTCACAAAAAAGAAAGACTGATTGGGTAGTCTATCCGGCTCGAAGGACCAATGTTAAATATGAACTAAGTTGAACTATTTGCACTTTAGAGAATAAATAAAATCCCAATTTTTGTACTATTGACCTGCTGGTTCAATTCATTTATTACAATTTTTTTTTTTTTTTTTTTTTTTTTTCCTCAGGAGAGGAGGCTGAGAATCCTCATGGATACCAATGCAACAGGCAAGCAGGGATGCGTTGATTATGTCGGACTCCTGGTGAATCGAGGCGGCTCGATCCAACAGACCTACCGACTAAACTCAGCCTAGCCTTGGCCCTAGTGGCCTTATGGCTTTGAATGGAATGGTTGGCGTACCCTCAGGAGAGGGCACGTCAGCGCTGTCCTCCGAAGAGGACATATGCGCGAAGGAAGGCTCGGTACGCCAAAGTGGGTCCAGCCTTGAAATAATGGGGCCTACTCGTACATATGCAGCAAGCTGCGAAGTATGGACTAACTAAGGGATGGCGGCGCAGATGCCGCCTCTCGCAAGGCTTGAAGAGCCAGCGTCAATGAGTCGGGAGGGTCAGAAATGACGTGCCTGGGTCGACGATATTCGGTATTACGCGGATTGACTGGGATTTATTTATTACAACAAATTTTTCGACTTATATAATCTAAAGGGTAATGTAACATCATCGCGTTTATAAAGTTTAGGCAACGCCATCTGTTGTTGATGGCCTGAACTATTAGAAGGATTATACTTTGATATTCAACACCTTATGTGTCGGTTTCATTCAATTTTTCATTGCTTTGCGACTATCGTTTCTTTTGTGATTTTCTATGCGTTTTATGGTTTTATTCAAACAACTTGACTTGATTATTACGGACTCCGATTACATTGCGTACTTGGTAGACTCGGCTGTGTGTAAAGGACTGGATTTTGTAAAATGATAATTGTCAAAGATTTATCTTAAACTTGACTAGGTACTATCTCTTTTCTTAGTATCTAGTAGAGTAGTCCTTTCCTATTCTAGAAGAGAACATATATAGCTGTACATAATATTGTTAATATTACTTTGATATTACTACTTTTGATATTTCACGCAAGGTTGCTTATTTTTATTTATAACCTCAAAATATTAACTTTTTTCGTAATTATTTTAGTTTCTTTAAGTGTCCCTTCGTGAAAACTTATTTCATAGGATTCCATATAATTTTTAAGAGTTTATATAACTCACTTTCGATTAGAACGGTTCTTAGGCAGAACATGTATGGAGCCGGAACAATGTCCTTTAAATATCATATTAAAAAAAAACATAAAAAAAAGTTGGTGATACATTTTTAGAGAAAGGAGACTTTCCTGGTATGATTACGTATTAAGAAGAGGGAATGATCATGTTACTAAGAAAATCACGGGTATGAAAGTGGATGGACTCGTGGGAGAAGAAGACCGAAGAAACGATGGATGGACTGTGGGAATGATGATATGTTGAAGAAGGGAGTGAGTGTAGAAATGGCGAGTGATAGAGGAAAATTGGGAACAGGGAAAGATCAAAAAAACATCACATTAAAATAAATACTAATTTTGATTCTAATATAAACTGACAATAAAATAGACTATAGAGAATAATTTCATATGTATTTCCCAAGGACAATTACACAAAACAGGTTATTAAGGAAGAGAGATAGAACATATCTTTTTCACCTTAGCAGAGTAAACATACTGTGTTCCCTGCTTAAAAAGAGTGAGGGAAATGCGTTTTCCCTCACTGAGTGAGGAAAATTGATTTGAATTAAAGAATGCTGCGAATTATCATTATGTACGAAACACGTCATTCGAAATTCGATTTATTAAATGTCAAAAAATAAGTCGTTCGGAAACTAATAAACCTTTAAAATGAAAATTATTCGGGTAACGTGTAATTAAATATATAATTAAATTATAAATGAAATGAATACACTAAAGTAAAGAAAAAAAAATAAAGAATATGTTTTACAAAATGTAATTTTTAATAACTGTAATTTTAAATTTTATTAGATACTTAGTTTTTGGCAAATATATGTGGTTTCATTTTAATTCATATTGTTTCATTTATATCTCTAATAATGTTCTCACTGCTAAGGTGAAAAGTTGTATGTGTCACGCGAGAGAAAAGTTATTTCCATCTCGTGCCTTGAAATCCTTCGCTTACTCGGGATTCAAATTAGCACTCGCTTGAAAAAACCAACTTTCCTCTCTAGTTGAACAAATAACTATTTTGTTTGCTATGGGTATGGGGGGAGGGAGGCGTTTACAAAGCTCCATGGACGATTGACTACAATCATGCGACCATGTGCTTGTTTGCTTAATGTCTAGCCTAACAAAATATCAAGTGATACTTACCCGGAAGATCAGCCATGACAGCGGAAGTGCTCATTACAGCGTTGGCGTCTGCGCTGGAGCGGCTCGCCTTCATGCTGCCGCCTGTCGACGGCTTCAGGCCCAGAATCCACACCTAAAAATACGAAAGCGAATTTTAACGGCAAAGGTTGACGCTTTAACAATTGTATGAGGAAACCCGTCCTTATTACAAATGACACAAGAGCAGTCTCATATCTTTACATACATATGGGTCTCGTCAGCATTTCGTGTACACCAACAACATTGTACGATAAAGGAAATGTTTGGCATAAAAGTAAATGTAACGACAAGCATTAAGAAGACATTACTAAGAGTTTGGACACGTACAAAGAATGGACAAAGTACTACAGGCTGAAAGAATTTATAGAACAAATCTGAATGAGCCAATTGGTAGGGGACGACCTTGACGAACATAAATAAATAAAGCTTTATTTCATTCCACACAAGAATTATGGTTGAACCTATTTATATACTTAACAGTTTTTACTTAGTGTCTACTTATTATTATTATTATTATACAAAATACTAAAAAAAATAATAAAATGTTATTTAATCTATATTTACAGTTTACTGTGTGGACCC
The DNA here is from genome assembly GCA_036419045.1 of Scirpophaga incertulas. NCBI lineage: Eukaryota > Metazoa > Arthropoda > Insecta > Lepidoptera > Crambidae > Scirpophaga > Scirpophaga incertulas. The sequence continues at coordinate 39,331,506 of CM071629.1, read as the reverse complement.
CCTTCGGGTAAAAGCCTCCTCCAAGGCGTGCCAGATATCCTTATTTTTGCCTTAGATATCCAATTTCTACCGGCTTTCCTTACTATTTCATCTACCCAGCGGGCACAAGGTCGGCCTCTGCCTCTTGTACCTCCTGGGCCTGACCATTTAACCACTCGTGCAGTCCACCTGTCATCTCTGTACCTGGCTACATGCCCTGCCCACTTCCATTTTCTAGCTAGCGAATAAGTTAACGCATCAACTACCTTGGTTTTATTTCTAATGTCTATGTTTCTAACTCTATTTTTTAGTTTAATACCCAAGCAACTTCGCTCCATTCTTCTTTGAGTGGTCTGTATTTTGTTGCTAGCTTTGTTATCAAATATCCAAGTTTGGCAGCCGTAAGTTAGACAAGGCAATATTCCGAATCCATTACTATTTTTTTGTTGATAGTGGGAGTTGAGATTTGAAAATTTCTTTGTGGCACCAGTATTTTTCCAGGTGATTGCTATTCTTCTATATTCTATCTTTACTAAAAGAAATTTGCTTACCCAGATAAATGTATTTCTTTACAATTCTAGAGGGATGTCATTTACCAGAATAGGTAACTCGTGGTGATTAGTCATGACCTTCGTCTTCTCCAGGTTCATTTCCAAACCTACTTTGATACTTACTTGGTGTAGCTCATTTATCATAATGTTAAGTTCTTGTGGCATTACCAGAAAAAAGAATAATATCATCAGCAAACCTTAAAGTGACTCAGAAATTTGCCGTCTACCATGATACCCTTCTTAAACCACGGTAAACCTTCCATTATATATTGTAAAACTGATATGAAGATTTTTGGTGAAATCGGATCCCCTTGTCTTACGCCTCTCTTAATGTTGATTTTTGGGCCTGTTCTATCAAGTTTAACTCTACTTGAGCTATTGCAGTATATGTCACGTATAATGTTTATGTACTTACCGTTAATATTTTGGTTGTTCAATGCTTCCCAGATGCTGGTATGTGATATAGAATCAAATGCTTTTTTGACGAACATACTTGGAGCAAATAGGTCATATATTGAAAGAAGGCCAAGTCAAGAGTACCCGTAACCAACGGAGCGAGTGTCGAGGGAGCTAGGGGAATATGTTTGGATCGTAGCAAGTGGAAAACGGTGATCTTTGGCTACCCCCATGGGAACGAGGGTTGAGAACATGTTGAGTTCATTTAATTCTAGTAATAATAATAATATAGTGGTACCCCTACAACGCCTGAGGATGGCCATCGCTGAGGTTTTTAGAGTGGGTAGGCCTCTCCCTTCTGGGGAGGAGAACCCCACATAACCGCCGGCTCTCGGGATATGCAATTCAAAGCATTTTCCTTAGCGGAACAAAAAAAAAATAGAGAACAAATCCGAATGAGCCAATTGGTAGGGGTCGACCTTGACGAACATACTTGGAGCAAATAGGTCATATATTGAAAGAAAGCCAAGTCAAGAGTACCCGTAACCGACGGAGCGAGTGTCGAGGGAGCTAGCGGTGTATGTATGGATCGTAGCAAGTAGAAAACGGTGACCTTTGGCTACCCCCATGGGAAATGGGAAATTTTAATTCTAATAATAATAATAATATAGTGGTGCCCCCTACAACGCCTGAGGATGGCCATCGCTGAGGTTTTTAGAGTGGGTAGGCCTCCCCCTTCTGGGGAGGAGAACCCCACATAACCGCCGGCTCTCGGGGTATGCAATTCAAAGCATTTTCCTCAGCGGAACAATAAAAAAATTAAGAACAAATCCGAATGAGCCAATTGGTAGGGGTCGATCTTGACGAACATACTTGGACCAAACAGGTGATATATTGAAAGAAAGCCAAGTCAAGAGTACCCGTAACCGACGAGCGTGCATGAAAATATTAATGAGAGTCGAGGGAGCTAGGGGAGTATTTTTTTTTTATACCACGATGGTGGCAAACAGGCCTACGGCACGCCTGATGGTGAGCGGTTACCGTAGCCTATGGACACTTGCAACACCAGGGGTGTCACTTGCGCGTTGCCGACCCTTCAAAAACCTATTAACTCCCCTTTTGAAGAACCCCATACTTCGAGTATGTTTGGATCGTAGCAACTGGAAAACTGTGATCTTTGGGTACCCCCATGGGAACGAGGGGTGAGTACATGTTGAGTTAATTTAATTCTAGTAATAATAGTATAGTGGTGTATGTGTTAGTCAGGGGTAGTGAGGGGGAGTGGGAGGGCCAAGGGCGGCGGCTGACCAGGTGCTGCAGGGTGGTGAGCACGGGCAGCCAGGCCTCCTGCATGGAGTCGCCGTCGCGCGTGGCCGCGCACAGCAGCGCCTTCATGGCCGTCACGTGGCGCGACGTCACCATCACGAACGACTGCTGCTGGCCTGCAACGGCCCAACACATATCTCAACGCTGTCGCGTCTGTCTTCCCGAATTTCTTAAGCCTTAAGGTGAGAACTAATTTATCGGACGCATCCGTAAGCCGCGGCTGACGGACGCGGCCTGTACGGCGTCTTCGAATGTCTCTCCGGTCATTCTATAAGAATTGTCAGCTGGGAAACATGTCAAGCAGCGACAGTGACGACGATTATTTACAGTGCTGTGATTTTCATAAAAGAAGGAGTATTTGGGTGCATAATATAAATAGAAAACGACCAGAATTGTTTACACCTGTAGTGTTTAATTCAGAAGATATTTATTCCCAGATTCGCGGACGCATCCCGCGCCTTTCACACAGTCCACGGATACAAAAATATCCAGCCGGCCAGATTCTATTCAGACTCAAGGACTGCTCAAAGTCGCGTCCGCTACTTATGGCCGATAGTTTGCACAGTTTCGTTTATTTGTACTATCCAGATACCAGCAACTTGCTCGTATCAGTCGCGGCTTACGGACGCGTCCGATAATTTGTTCCCACCTTTAGTAAGCCTTTACAAGTGCTTATTGACATCAAACATACACTATTTAAGTACACAAAGAGCTCAAGACCTACATAGTGTAATTAATAATACATAATTTATTGAATTAGGTGTTTATACATTCATCGAACAAACCAATCACGTATGGCCATTCATACCAAAGTCAATTCATAAATTCACCATACACTAAATTTGAATCTTGATGACTTTATAACTTTCACCTTTGGAACGTGACATTAAATCCTGCAACGACGTATTCTGTGCTCCAACGCACACACGCACACTGTTTTGATAGATTTGATTGAATTTCAACTTTGTATAGTGTTAATAAAGCGCAAATTGACTCTTTGATGTTAGGAACACACCTACATTGATTAGACAACAGTGAGTGCTTGCAATATGAAATTTATAGAATAGAATAGACTTTATTGGCACAACATAAGCATAAACACAACAATAGCAAGAAAAAAATAGAATGAAAAATACAATGTGCCAAAAGGGCGTCCCGCTCAGCATTTTACCGCGAGCTACCGGATGGCACAACATGTAATCCGGCTGCATGCAGCGCCCGTCCCGCTCAGCACCGTACCAATATAGAAAGTTCAGATAGTAAATTTTAAAAATAATATACCATATCGGTAAAGAACTAAGCGGAACTGACACGCGACAAAGGTGCGTGCGATTAGTAAATACTATAAATGAAAAAATATATATGTGTGTATATTAGTTCATCATAACTGACAAGTGAAATATATAAAATCATAAATCAAATACACAAAACAGGTCTGTTTTTAGGGTTTCTCCGATAATTATTCAAATTTTTCTCATCTCTCACCATACTTGAACTTCAACGAACTTTAAAAAAAAAGAATTGGCCAAATTGGTCCAGACGTCGTTGAGTTATGCGCTTACCAACCCATTATGCGATTCATTGGTAGTAGTAAGAGATGTAGGAACACGGCGGCGGCGTGGGCACGCAGTGCGTGTGCGTGTGTGTGTGTGTGTGTACACACCTTGCGGCGGCGCGGCCGAGGGCAGCGGCGTGCCCACCCACACCACGTGGTGGCGCAGCTCGGCGTCCGGCGGCGGCGGCTCGCGGCGCCACGGGCACGGCAGCGCGCCCACGCCGGGCACGCAGTACTGCGCCGGCAGCGCCAGCCGGCACAGCGCGCCCACGCACGCGTCGCGCCCGCTCGCCTGCCCCACCTGCCGGCACCACCCCACATCGGCATGTTCCACCGGCCGCTACTATTCACTCAGCTTGTGACTTAGATCTCGTTTTTGGCGTGAATACGTCTTTAAAATTGCTTCCATAGGGACGCAAATCAAAAAATCGAATGATAACAAAATCGGGGGATACAGTTTAGTGTTGTAGCTACATATCTATCATCCCCATCCAAATTCCAATTACACCACTGGATAGCTAAAGGATCAAAGAATTTATTACGCCCAGTAAAGACTGTAACACATCGCGCGCGGTGGAGGGGCAGCCCCGCCAATTTGAAGGCCATTTTGCTGCGTATCGAGATTTCCATTTAGTATAACTTTCGACTCGGTGACGTTACGACGTTCGTTCAAGTTCTAATCGCTAGCTCTCGTCAAAATCTATCGATTATATATAAAACATTACTGTAAAATTGTGACTGTGAATATAATAAGGTGTTAAAATAAAAAAAAAGTAACAAAAATATATAATGTCGGCCTATACGCGTCGAAAAGCCAAATTGAAATACAGAGATCGTATACAGTTGGAAAGGGCATCTCAACAGCAATCGAATGATACCAAAAAAACAGCATTTGATCGAGTCAAGCAGTGCCGGCAACGTAAAGTAATGAATGCGGCCGAGCGGATCAACGAAGGTGCCAGTACATCTCCGTTACGAGACGTATTCACGTACAACAAACGGCCATGTCCATAACACAGCCACACCCCCTTTTTTCCCTCAGGACAGAGACGCTTAGAATCCTCACTGAACAATACGAAACGTACCCAGAATACCCCCGCAACAGCAAGTGTCACAGTGATTATGTCGCACTAAACTCAGCCTCAGCCTTGGCCATAAGGGCTCTACGGCTTGAATGGATGATTTGATTTACTACTAAAAAAGTTGTACTTTGATTGCGACCAAATAACATATTGTAAGGTTTAATTTATTTTTGATGGATTTCGGAACGCAACATTTATAAGATTAATGGCCGTTTCCACCAACCTTGTCTTAGCTTAGGTGACTCCTAAGAGACATGCTGTCTCACTCTTTTCAGTTAATATAAAAAGTGACAGCATGTCACTTAGGAGTCACCTAAGACAAGGTTGGTGAAAACGGCCATTAATCTATTTTACCGTATTTCGGAACGTGACATTTGTTTTTTTATACTGGCAACACAAAAACGGCGTGTAGTCTTGACGGAACGCAACCACGTGGATTGGCGCATTCCGTTCGGAGCACTCGTAGCGATCGGACGTTTAGTGTGAGTTGCCTAGGTTATAACTTGTATGTATAGTGTTGATGTAAAATAAAGAAAATATAAAGGAGTGATAGCTGTTTTACTGAGACATACTTTCGTGTACACAACGAGCTATAGCTAGTTATTGAGATATCGTATAATATTAATATATTTTAATTTTATTTATTTATTTGACACACAAAACCGAATACATACGTTTCTCTTCACTACATAGTATAAAACAAAGTCGATATCCGCCGTCTCTCCGTCCCTATGTATGCTTAGATCTTTAAAACTACGCAACGGATTTTGATGCGGTTTTTTTTAATAGAGTGTTTATATGTATAATACATGCATAATATAGTAAGAAACACTGATAAATTTAGAGATGTCTAATGTGATGTCGTAAATAAGAACGTTTTTTTGCGCTTATATTGGAAAAACGCTGGCTGAACCCTACGAGATAGACCAACATAATGCCAAGAATGCAATCAGTAAAATTTTTGTCGATCTGTATAACCGTTATAGAAACAATGAAAACTACTCGACGGAATTCAACGAAACTTGGTACAATTATTTTTTATACTCCTGAGCTGGTTATAGTATACTTTTTATCACGCTACAATCAATAGGAGCAGAGCAGTGAAGGGAAATATTGGGAAAACGGGAAAAGTTACTCCATTTTTAAGCTTCCGTCGCGTGTCCTTAATAGTAAAAACTACACAGAAATCATGTATGACGGAAATGTTCTCTCACAATAACACGTGTAACTCCCGATAGCTTAGCAGTTCGAAGCTTTATTTTTAGATATTTGTCTACTCTTACGTTTATAACACTGTCATTAAAAATTCTACCCAAAATTACGATTCCACGCGGACGAAGTCGAGGGCACAGCTAGTATTGAAAATAAAGTGCATTCCCAAGAAAGAAATACATATTGCATTTAAATTACCTTGCCACTGACTCTAGCTAACGTCTGGATAGCGCGTAGTATATTTTCCAGCTCGCCTATGCTGGCCTCCGCCAACACAGACAAGCCCCACACGAGCCCACACCATGACGACTTCAAAAGCTGAAAACGTTTTGATAAAGTTTCAATAAGTTTTAAACGCATCAGTGCTGCGAAACAGTCAATGTGATTCGACGTCAATGTAGAAAAAAAAAACAATAAACATAAATCATTAATCAATAGAATATGTTAAAACCTTAATTATTATACGCAGTCATTGTAATGTAAATATGCAATTCTACTTCTCATGCTTCAGGTTATACCATGATGATAGATTGCGGATTTGACTACTGTTTTTTTTTGTTTGTGACATTATCGAATAGATGGCAGCACAGTGAGCCACGTGGTGGAAGAGTCACACATTTGATTTTAAAAGGTGTAATGATTAGATGACTTGGTTGAAAATAGATGACAGCACAGTGAGCCACGTGGCGGAACAGTCGCACATTTGATTTTAAAAGGTGTAATGATTAGATGACTTGGTTGAAAATAGATAGCAGCACAGTGAGCCACGTGGTGGAAGAGTCGCATATTTGATTTTAAAAGGTGTAATGATTAGATGACTTGGTTGAAAATAGATGGCAGCACAGTGAGCCACGTGGCGGAACAGTCGCACATTTGATTTTAAAAGGTGTAATGATTAGATGACTTGGTTGAAAATAGATGGCAGCACAGTGAGCCACGTGGCGGAACAGTCGCATATTTGATTTTAAAAGGTGTAATGATTAGATGACTTGGTTGAAAATAGATGGCAGCACAGTGAGCCACGTGGCGGAACAGTCGCATATTTGATTTTAAAAGGTGTAATGATTAGATGACTTGGTTGAAAATAGATGGCAGCACAGTGAGCACACTTACACCCCTCGGATAACCATGTACGGTAATTCAGTAATGGATTTCATGAATATTTTGGATTTGATTGAGACGACGGCAGTTATCCCAGTGCTGCCCTCAGGCAAGATGCGTTGCTTGTAGATAGATTTACGTTAAATCAAATCGCAAATATTCTCATGAAATTCACCTGCATCTTTAGCTGCACCTCCTTGTCCTCGCTGTCTTCAGTTTTGTTCACTACGTTGGAGTTCTGGTCCGCCTCTTCACCGTGGCCGTTGTTGGTCACTTCCTCCGATTCAGTCTTAGTTTCATTGTCTAAGATTGAAATAGCCTGTCTTAGTACAAAACATGTATAACAAAACATTTTGTATATATATATAAAATTAAGATATATATACAAATATAATTTAATATGCACTATACTTAATACACTTTATATTGAGATAACGATCTACAATTTGCACGACCAAGAATTTAGAGCTATTGAAAAAATAGACGGAAACAGTGAAGTTCAAAATATACCATTTCCATTGGACGTGGGTTTGTTGGAATTAATTTCTTTCTCATCTGTGTCGTTCTGATTATCTTCATAGAGCTCTTGCAGTCTGTAAAAATATAAAAAACAAAAACAAATAAATAAAATTTAATAATGTCATTATTGCCTTTTTATTTAGATTTAAATTTACTTACAATTACTTAACAAATAATATGACAGAAGTCTTGGAACTTTTTAAAAATTGTATTTAAAAATTTGTATATAATGCACTATATTATTATTTATAATAACAATATGATTACATTTTTTAAGAAGTATAACAATAAATTATTTCTATCATGTTATTATTTTCTTTTCTAATTTCTATTCTATTCACTGAAACATAACGTTAATGGCACGTAAAGGTTGCCTGAAAGAGAATGCTGTTTAGCAATAAGGCCGCCTTTTGTACATTTGCTATTTGACACAATCTCACCTGAAATACGCCTGTCCCTCTATGCTGATAGCGATGGAACGTATGATCTCCATCAGGCAGGCGTAAGCCACAGAAATGCCATACCCTTCCTGTATCGTCGGCGCCTCGTTACGATCCAACATTTCGATACTGCAAGTGGAACTGTTATTCAATACCGATATCGTAACGGACAAGTATTATATGTATGTGTCCAACATACAGGCTACAAAAAACTAGAGGTTCGTTTGTGGGCAAATGTATAAATTTTTATAACAAGATTCCACATTGTCTAGTTGAATAGCCTTTACATAAGTTCAAGGTACATGTTAAAAAGACGCTAATGTGTAAGGGCTATTACAAAGTCAATGATTAATCAAAAGATGCCATTGCTCGGTGTTGATTCGAAGACATTACATTCTCAAGTGTAAATATTTGTTTTCCTGTATAAAATGTAAACGCATATGTACGTTGTATGGCAACGACACAATTTATTAATAATATTTATTGTAAATGTTGTTATTACTTTTGTAAAACTGATAAGTTTCTTGGGCCCATTTTTCTTATCTACCAATCGGCTGATTCGAAAGGCCGAGCAGTGATTTTGCCATGTACAACATATTTCATTTCTCGGGGCAACTCGAACGTTGGTCCTTCGAGCCTTCCGAAAAAGTGGGATCAGCAGCACGTGTCGGTTTCGTGGACTGTGACAATTACGGTTTTCGAGTACAGCATACGTGTCGTGCTTCGGATCAACTACCTTTTGGAATAAGTGCGCTTATATTACGCAACTGAGCAGTATCCAAAAATGTGTAGTACTTAGATGGGTCCAAGGGGACGTTGGCATCATGTGTAATGAAGAAGCCGATAAAGTTGCCAAAAAATCTAGTTCTGTAAAATAACCACAACTTGAACTAAAACCATTTTGTGAGCCAAACTGGTTCTGTGGCAACTCTTTAGGGAATCCTCTCTGGTGCAAAAGAGATACTAATCGACTAAATCTACAGAAGATTCAAGTTTCATTAAATTCCATTCAGGAGTTTTTACGTTAAACAGTAACAAACAACCATCCATACAAACTTTCGCTTTTATAATTAGTAGAGATTTGTTACAGTAACTTCATTTTTTAGATACCCGTAGGTATGTATAAAACCTAAACAATACAATTATGTAATGAATAGGCGTGTCAGTAAACCATATCCTAAAAATATAAAAATTTTATACACTCGTTAAGTACTATAAAAATTGCATTAAAATTTAAAAATTTCAAATTTCGCGCGTAATTAGACGAAGGCGCCGCACGAGTTGTTAGTCTGTAGCGACGACGGACGTCAATATGGCATGTAAATAATAAACAAAGCTCTATGTTTGATGCTATGTATTATTATATTCATAATTTAAAAATGAGTTATTATCTTTTATATATAAACAACTAATAAAGGAATAATAATGAAAGAGTAATACTGACATCGATGTTTTAATACTCCGTAACTCGGCAGAACAAAAGTCGCGATTTGCAGCAAAGAATTTTCCGACCATGAATGCATTTATTTTTGGTAAATTCGTACTATCTCCTTTTACAAAACTGCTTTCCATAGTGTGATTCACGTGCGATTTCTATTTAACGTATTTATAACGTTCTTTTACATTAAAAAAGCAACCCACAAACTATGATTCATAATGACATTGACACGCATAAGTTTACAGTACTTTATGACGTCACGACATGGCGGCCTATGTTTCGCTCTTGTTTTATGTATAGATTAAAAAAGTTAATACTTTGAAACTAATTTTTATATTATTTTTGTTATTTTATGTACTTAAACATGATGGTTCCGACTATTTAATGCATAAGCTATTATAGCATAATGCATATATCATATCATATATATGCTTTTAGATCTTTTCTAATATAGAGGGAAGTACCCTATTACAAATTTCCTAAGAGATTAGAGAACATCTTTGAAAATTTTTGCTTTAAAAAAGGCTTTAATTAAAAGCAGCATTGTAACAACTTTTAAAGTGCACAATCGTAATTTTTATAATGCTAGTTGCAGACTTACTAAACAGACTTAGCCGTTCCCGGTTCGAAGGTAACGCACAGCGGCAGCCACACGCCCTTCCAATAGAATCCTGATTGCTGCGGGATGCCCGAAGCTCCTGAAAAGTAACTTACTTTTAGCAGCCATTCAAACAAGACCAATCTACACTAATAGTATAAAGAGAAAAAAAATGTATTTTTGTATGTAACGAATAAACTCAAAAAGTACTGGACCGATTTTAATAATTTTTTTTCATTAGAAAGCCACATTATCACTGAGTAACATAGGCTATATTTAGTACTAGATTACTATAGAAATCTTTGGAAATTCTTATTAAAACCAACCGAAGGTGTAAAAAAATTTGCCATAAAATGTCTTTCATTGCATACGCTGCGAAGAGTATTAATGATAGGACAAAAAAATGTTCGACAATATTATAGAATAAGTATATCAATATCTACAAAAAACTTAGCAAGACCATATGTCTAACTATTGTAGTTACGTCACTATAACTACATTTTTACATTTAATTATCTATAAAATAAGTAGGAACAAAAAACTGCCACTTTACAAATCTTTTTGACAGGACGAAGTCTTGTCGGGTCCGCTAGTCTATACTAATATTATAAAGAGGAAAGATTTGTTTGTTTGTTTGTTTGTAATGAATAGGCTCCGAAACTACTGGACCTATTTCAAAAATTCTTTCACCTTTGGAAAGCTAAATTATCCCTGAGTAACATAGGCTACTTTTTTATCCCGGAAAAATCGACAGATCCCACGGGATGCGCAATTAAAGGCTTCGCTCAAAAACTACTGCACAGATCTTCATGCGGTTTTCATCAATAGATAGAGTGATTCTTGAGCAAAGTTTTGCGGTATTTTTTATCTCGGAAAAACGGATAGTCCCACGGGAAGCGCGATGAAACCTTCGCGCCATAAACCGACTTCCGCGCATATGTAGCCGTGGGCAAAAGCTATGACCCTTAACCCTCTGTAGATCCAATCCCGAAATCCACGCAGGCGAAGCCGCGGGCAGAAAGCTAGTAATAGATAAACACATAATATATATCAAGATATTGTCTGTGTGAGATTTATTATAAACTAGCTTTGTCTGCGCAGATTCGAATCCATGTGGAATACTGTTCACATCTTTAGGGGAACAACCCCCCCCCCCCCCAATACCAACTTTTTCCCTCTTGATCACATACATTCAACGGAGTGACTCGAACAGTTGTACTGTCAAGATAATTTGAATCAGCTTCACTTCTTGGAACTGACAAGAGATATAGCCTTATGCATATACTACGTGGGATGCTTTCAGGAATTATAGGGATTGAACCAGCTGCTTGTTTTCAAAACTTTCACACTCATCACCTTTTTTTTTCTTCAGGAGAGGAAGTCTGAGAATCCTCACAAGGAGCACGAAACGTTCCCAGGACACCTCCGCAACGGCAAGTGTCACGGAGGTTATGTCAGACTCCACGCGGCCAGAGCGGCTCGGCCACGTGACCTACCGACTAAACTCAGCCTGTGCCTAAGTTCTAAGAACCATATAGGCAAATAGTGAGGGCGACTGCCCCTCAGGAGAGCGGCGATGCAGTCCCTCATTACCTAGATGATTAGCACTCCGCAACAGTGCATTTCACCAGAAATTTTCTGCCTCACACGACTTAACTGTGGAACGAATTGTCGGTTGCAGTATTTTTGCCTCATACCCAAACCTACAGAAAGGAACGTCTTCCCGTTTAAAAGGCCGACAGCGAACTTGTGACTCTTTTGGTGCTGCGGGTGTCCATGGGTAGGGTACTCACTCACCATCACGTGTTCCGTATAAAATACGTATAAAAAATAGATCGCCGCTCGTTTTTTATACCTCTCTTCATCATCCTCTCTTCCGTGCCTATGCGCGATATATTGTACATTGTCATCTCTCCCTTGTCTGTGGGGGATTTATTATACATATATCACTGCTCCCTTGTACGAGGGGCGGTCAAAAAGTTCGCGGAATGGCGGGGTTGGCGGGGGTGAGGTCGCTCCTCCAGGTAGCCGCTACTTGAGTAACTCATAATTACTATATATGCCAATTTCTAGCCTAATTGGGTCATTAGCTTCGAGTTACAAACGAGTAAACAAGTAAATCGGAACAAACTAGCCACTATGGAGAAAATTGAACATCGCACCGTCGTAAAGTTCCTCACCAAACAAGAAAAACGCCTCAAACTATTTTGCAAGAGATGTTAGCTGTTTACGGAGACTCTGCTCCTGGTAAAACCATGATTTACAAATGGCACGGCCTTTTCAAGCAAGGAAGGGAGTCAATTGAAGATGATCCTCGACCTGGACGGCCCATTGAGGCCACTACGCCGGAAATCATTGAAAAAGTTGAAAAACTGTATTGGAAGACGGAAGGTTGAAGAAGAAACAACTTGCAGCATCAGTTGGAGTATCAGAAACCACAATTTTAAATATTCTTCATCAACATCTTGGCATGAGTAAAGTGTGTTCAAGGTGGGTCCCGAGAATGCTCACGCCGCTGCAAAAACGTGAGCGCGTCAACTGATCCCGCGAGTTTTTGGACCGCTGTGGAGAAGATAGGGAAGAAATTATGGCCCGAATTGTAACCGGTGATGAACTTGGGTTCACCACTATGAGCCTGAGTCAAAGCAGGAGTCGATGCAGTGGCAAAAAAGGGCACAACCACCTAAAAAATTTAAAGTGTCGCAATCGGCCGGAAAGATCATGGCGACTATTTTTTGGGATACTGAAGGTATTCTTTTGATCGATTATAAAGAACGTGGTGTTTCTATAACGGGAGAGTACTACGCTTCCCTATTGGACCGATTAAAAGAAGCTATTAAAGAAAAAAGAAGAGGAAAACTGACAAAAGGTGTACTCCTTTTGCACGACAACGCGCCCGTTCATGTTGCGACGGCTGCCATTCATCGATGCGGTTTTGAACAACTACGCCATCCACCCTACAGTCCAGACCTGGCCCCTAGCGATTTTTATTTATTCCCAAAGATGAAGAAAGAGCTGCGTGGAAAAAAATTTAGAGACGATGATGAAGTCAAGTCGGCGATTTCGGCGTATTTTCACGCCCAAGACAAAACCTATTTTTTCGACGGTATTAATAAGTTATATGCCAGATCCGAAAAATGTATTCGTGTTAAGGGGGAATATATTGAAAAGGAAAAATAACATAATGTATCATTTCATCTTTTTTCCCAGTCATTCCGCGAACTTTTTGACCTCCCCTCGTATATGCGGGATGTACTATACAAGCGTTACAGTTTCTTTACATGTGCGGTGTTTGAAAAAAATGTAGTGCCGCTGCTTTCTGTATGGAAATTAGAATATATTTCTTACTGCTGCAATGGCGAACATGCAATTATAATATTTATCAAAATTTTGTTATTAAAATGCTAAAAAAATATAAAAGTAGGGCCACTGCAAGGTTTATATTTAAAATAATGTTGTTTTTTAACAATATTTACGAATCGAAAGTAACGTGAAACGGAACGGATTTAAAACACCAATCAGCGTTCAGTGACGTCACTCCTGTTATGTCAACTTATTTCAAGTTATAAATTGTAGTATAAGTGAACAATTAACAAAATTGAATTGCGTTTTTTGAATAAAAATGGAAGTTGGGTTTGCAAAGCAGATTCTAGGACTCTGCCAAAAGTTAATGTTGACATGGTAGTGACTTTTTTTGTCGAAAGTGCAGAGTTTTCAAGTGTAGAAATGAAAGGGACTAAACAAAAAGACATTGAAAAGTTTGGGTAAGTGTTTCTTTTCTGTACAAGCAGATTAACTAAGTTTACAATAAATATATCCGCCGACTTTTTCAAAGTGGTCTTCACAGCATCGAATAAATAAATTAATTAATATTTGGTGATGAAGCGTGTAAATAGCTATCACCAGTGGAGCTGTAACTACTCAATCTATTTTTACGGTTTCGTTTTTCTTTTGGTTAATTAAACCTATGAGAAGCGCACACAATAAACACCACAGTAAAGGCAAAAAGAGGTCATGCACTCAGCGTACTCACCAGGTGCAGCCGGTGTTTTCCTGGATTTCTACCACCACACACGTACGCAGCAGATCACCTTAGAAATTCACAGGGTCGACCCTATCTTTACGATCACTATGGCAAGTTCACAAAACAGTTCAAGTAGTCACAGGAATATATTATGCGGGATAAGTAACTATAAAATACAATATGCGGTCTTCTTTCTTCGGCAGGCGGTAGCGGATGAATGATAAAGTTCTAGCGGTGCAGGGGCAGCCAGCACTGTCGCGTCCCTATATGAGCGAAACGGTACGACTAGCGCCATCTCGAGAGATCAATCATGATCTTCCAACACTGCCGCAAGGTGGCACTGAGATACAATACTCCCCAAAATGCAATTAAAATGAATGAATATTGTGCGCAATTTCTGATAGGTATAATTATTAGCTTAATGATTTTATTACAAAATATGCTGCGCCACCATGCTCCCCGCCTTGGAAGTTCAAAGAACTTTCAATAGAAAAAATAAGTAATAAGTAAGTATTTAAATCGTATTATATTAAGATTAACTAAATTATATTATTTAGCGATGAATTAATGCGGAAAGTATAAATTATTTATTTAAGAATGTATGTAGGTACTTATGTATAAAAAAATATATATATTAATGATTTTTTTTACTGGTTAGGTAAAGGATATAATTTTACCACAGGACGTTTAAGAAATCCTGTCCTAGTTTTAACTAAAGCGACCCGAACGACACCATCAGGTCCAGGAAAGACCTCACTAACCACGCCCAAAGGCCAACACAATGGAGGAGTATCTTCCTGACCGATAAGCACTACGGTTCCTATTTCGATAGAGCGTTCAGGCGTTGCCCACTTCTGTCTGACTTGCAGCGTATGCAGATATTCTTGATGCCATTTTTTCCAGTATGAACGGACCATAGAATCTAACAGTTGCTTGCGGTTTTTTAAATTAAAATTTTGACTTGACAAGTTAGACGCGGGTAAATATTGCAGCGGTGTAGACATTAAAAAGTGTGCGGGTGTAATTATTTCAGGATGCGGATCTGATGATACGACGTTAAGCGGTCGTGAATTCATAATGCATTGAATCTGAGACAATACAGTTTGAAGTTCTTCATAGGTTAGCAACTGGGATCCAACTACTCTATACAAATGCGTTTTTAAACTTTTTATGTTGGATTCCCACATACTACCGAAATGCGGGGCTCTAGGTGGAATCATTTTCCACTCGATTCGTCGACTAGCGAGTTCGTGTCTTATAACTTCATTGTAATCGGCGCTAAGAGCGAATCGATACAATTCATCAAGATGAGACTTAGCTCCGACAAAATTCGTTCCATTGTCGGAATACAAACACGACACTGGACCTCGAAGCGATATAAAGCGTTTAAATGCCATTAGGAATACATCAGACGACAAATCGGAAGCTAACTCTATGTGCACCGCCTTAGTGACCAGACACACGAACAGGCATATATAAGCTTTTTGTGATCGCTGCCCTCGTCTACGACAAAGCGTGATTCGTATCGGGCCTGCGTAATCAACGCCAGTGTGCACGAAAGCTTTAGCCTCCGTTATGCGGTAAGCTGGTAGATCAGCCATTTTCGGAGTAGGATGTTTGGGATTGACTCGAAAACATGAATTACAATTGCGGATTATTTTTCTAATAACTGTTCTGGCGTCTAAAATCCAAAACCGTTGGCGTAAAATTGACATGAGCAATTCAGATCCAGTGTGGCAGTTCATAATATGAAAGTGTTTTATAATGAGTGTAGTTACGTGGTCATGTTTAGGAAGTAATAAAGGATGTTTAGATTCAAACCCTAAATCGGAATGAGACAATCTGCCTCCAATGCGAAGCAGATCATGTTCGTCCAAGAATACACATAAATGACGTAATTTCTTAGAAGGCAAATTTTCTTTTTTAATTAATGAAATGTCTTCACTAAAATGAAATTGTTGAACGGCACGAATCATAACTCGTTCGGCCATATTTAAATTATGAACTACATTATTGGAAATAGCGGATCTCAAAATTTTTGCAAACTTTAGAATATATATGACAATGCGTAAAAGTTTATCCCACGACGATATACGTTGTGAGAGCTCATATAGAACAGAAGGATTTTTTTTATTGTTATCTACAACGCATGTAAGAGCCTTAGTTCGAAGTTCTGGCAACTCATCGCACGGCATGGGTAAAAATGCTTTCACCGGCCACTCCTCGATTGGAGATCGCAACCAGGAGGGACCGTTCCACCACATAGCGTGAGAGACTAATTGTGATGGAAGCATGCCACGAGAGAGGCAATCACTAGGATTCTGAACGCCGGACACGTGATAAAAATGTTGCGGTGATAAAAGCTCTTGACATTGTGCGACGCGGTTGCTTACAAAGATTGACCATCTATGCGGAGACGACGTGATCCAAGAGAGCGCAATGGTCGAATCTGAAAATGCGTATATATCCGTTATAGAACAGCGTTCTTCGTACAGCTTGCGAACTGTGTTAACTAATTTTGCCATCAGAAGGGCGGCACACAACTCTAAACGAGCAAGCGTGGTAATTTTTGTCGGCGAAACTTTCGATTTTGCGCATAGTAGCTGTACATTCACATCGCCAGATGGGGAGGTTGTATGTACATATAACACACACCCATAGCCATCGAGGCTTGCATCACAAAACGCAACAAGATTCACACTAGTGTTAGTGAACACACCAATATGACGCGGTATTTTAACTTCACGCAACAAGGGAAATTCTTGTGTTAATAACGAAAAGCGACGTATAATATCTTCGGGAGGTATATCGTCCCAACCTATTCTACAAAGCCACAACTCTTTTATTAATAATTTTGCGTATAATATGACAGGTGCGACTACTCCAAGTATGTCAAACAAACGGGCTACTACTGAGAGTATATTCCGTTTTGTACATTTATCATTCACTTGCGACGCGGTTAACATAAAAATATCATTCTTAGGTTCCCATGACAAGCCTAATATTTTAGAAACATTTTCACAATCGTGTTTCATAAAATCTATACTACTAAGATGTGAATGCGGGAGATTTTCAAGCACATATTTGGAATTAGACTTCCACTTGCCTAAATCAAAAGCACCAGATTTGAATAAAGAAATTAATTCTTGTGCAAGACGCACAGCGGTTGCCTCATCAGGTACAGAGTGCACCAAATCGTCCATGTACATTTTGGACACAGCTATCTCAGCAGCTTCAGGAAAATGCGGAGTCATGTCACTAGCCAACTGCCGAATCGTACGCATGGCTAAAAACGAACTAGGTTTAAGGCCAAAGGGGACCCTATTAAATTGAAAAGTGCGGAGCGGTTCATTGTCAGTAAAGCGGTATAAAATTTTCAAATATTTGCGGTCGGCTTCTGTTACGCCTACTTGTAAATACATATGCTTAATGTCGGCGTTTATTGCGATAGGATATAAACGAAAATTTAATAAAAGCAAAAATAAATCAGCCTGTAGATTAGGCCCTGTATGTAAAACGTCGTTCAAAGACTCGCCCGTATGTGTTTTGGCACTCGCGTCCAACACTATTCTCGGCATGGGCTTGTCGGGGCGAACAACAGCGTGATGCGGAATGAAATAACCATTACTATAGTTAATATCAGAGACTAATATCTCAGAAATGTAATTGTAATCAAGATATTCTTCTATGATTTTATTATAATTTTCTTTCAGCGATGGAACCTGTTTAAACTTTTTTTTCTAACGAGTAAAATCTTCGTTGAGCGGTAGCGAAAGAATTACCTAACACATTTGGATCTTTACAGAACGGCAATGAGACAGAATAACGTCCGTCACTTTTACGTGAAACGGAACTGGTAAATAAATTTTCACAATCAGTATGTTCAGGACTCAAAAATTGTTTAATCGGTAGCTCTTCCAATTCCCAAAATTTTTGCAAATTGAAACTAATGCGAAACATAGTATGAATGACGTTTGTTACACAGTTTTTACATACTGAGCGGAGTTACAATTTGACACAGTATGAGACAAACTCAAACAATTTAAGCAGCCATGTTGTGATTTAATAAAATCAAACTTATCCTTTACGGTCAGAGAATGTTTAAATTTATTACATAAATAAAGCTGTAAGTGATCTGTGCCATTACATAACGCACACTTATATGACCGTATGCTAGGGGAATGCGAAGGTTCGTTACTTGATACGAATGTTTTGTATGTATTTTGCGAGCGCGAGGCGGACTTATTTCCTCCAGTCACCAAAGAACGTGAACTGTTAGAATTATTATCATTCAAGCGTTCTAAAATTTTAACCTGATCTCGTACAAAACAAATTAAATCTTTATACGAGGGAATCTCAATATCCCTGACTGATAACTCGAAGGCTTGAACAGTAGATGTGTCCAGTTTCTTCAAACCACAATATAATAATAAAAAATCTGTTAAGTCTGGAATGTCTAATTGTTTTAATGCGGATATCGATGCGGAATAATTTTTCGATAAAAGAATCTAAGTTTTTAGGATTGCTGCAACATTTTATTTCAAATATATTATTTAAAATAATGTGTGCCTAATGCACGTTTATCCTGGAATTTTTTGACTAAATTATTCCAGATTATGCTGTATGTGTCTCCAGTAGGTACAATACCTGCCGTGACCTTCAATGCGGAATGAGTGAGTTTACCTATTAAATACTGCACTCGTTGCGAGTCAGACAGACGAGCGTTATCGTGTATATTCGCCTTAAAAGATTCATAAAAGATCGGCCAATTTTCGGTTCGACCGTCAAAAGATGGTAATTCAATGGGCGGTAATTTTATGTCTAAGGTAACTTTATGCGAGTGATCTTTGTTGAGGGATTGAACAGGTGATGACGAGCTGGCAACAATTTTATTACGTGCACTTTTTATGCGAATATATAAGTCTTGACAAGATTCAAAAGCGGAATAATCTGGCTTTTCCTCAGGGTCTAAATTTAATTGAGTTTCGTTAATTTCATCTATGAGACTTTCGTATTTACTAAACAACTCGTCAATTGTTTCCGTCTCTGTCATAAAATTATCCCTCGACCTTGAATCGAAAGTAGAAATGTTTTTACTTAGGTTATATAAATGATTAAAACGAGTAAAAGCAGATTCTTTTTTACATTGTAATAGCGACAATTTCTTTTCTGATTGTGTTTTAGACATTTCTACGATATTTTAATGAAAAAAATATATATAATATGGAATATTATTTACGAAATTGAAGGGTAAACTTATAATTTCTTGCAATATAGCGGAATGGCGGTGCGGTATAGGTTGAGTATTTTGCCAAAATTACGCAAATTTTTCTCACCAAATATAAGATAAGTATTAAAATGTGAACAAGCGGATGCTAGAATACAATCCTAGGCTCTGAAGGACCAAAGTTATGGTGATGAAGCGTGTAAATAGCTATCACCAGTGGAGCTGTAACTACTCAATCTATTTTTACGGTTTCGTTTTTCTTTAGGTTAATTAAACCTATGAGAAGCGCACACAATAAACACCACAGTAAAGGCAAAAAGAGGTCATGCACTCAGCGTACTCACCAAGTGCAGCCGGTGTTTTCCTGGATTTCTACCACCACACACGTACGCAGCAGATCACCTTAGAAATTCACAGGGTCGACCCTATCTTTACGATCACTATGGCAAGTTCACAAAACAGTTCAAGTAATCACAGGAATATATTATGCGGGATAAGTAACTATAAAATACAATATGCGGTCTTCTTTCTTCGGCAGGCGGTAGCGGATGAATGATAAAGTTCTAGCGGTGCAGGGGCAGCCAGCGCTGTCGCGTCCCTATATGAGCGAAACGGTACGACTAGCGCCATCTCGAGAGATCAATCATGATCTTCCAACACTGCCGCAAGGTGGCACTGAGATACAATACTCCCCAAAATGCAATTAAAATGAATGAATATTGTGCGCAATTTCTGATAGGTATAATTATTAGCTTAATGATTTTATTACAAAATATGCTGCGCCACCAATATTAAATAATAAATAAAGTCTTAGAGGAATAAATGTCATCCCTCTTCGCCGCTTGAAAACCACATTTTACTCAGTTTTGGGTTAGAAGGTCCAGTCAAAAACAATTTATTAGCAAACTTATTTGAAGTACATGGACGCATTGGCACAAAACATACGTCCATACGGCTTCTTTTCGGAGTATCAATGGCATAATTATGATCACCTGATATTGATGGATATAGACTACAGGCCCGTGTTAAAAAAATGATGGATCATTTGAACCACCAGATGACCTATGTAGAACGATATAAGAGCATAAAATAATAAGATTCAGCATTATGCCGTCACTTGTAAGCTGTCCAACTGAGTGCAGGTGAGAATTCAAAAGTACAGGTAGAGTAGGTATATTTTGGTCATATATTTTTGTACGGCATTCTTACTATCGATAGATCCATGAAAAATAATAAGACAACGCGTAGTGCCGTAAAAAAATGGTGCGCCAAAAAGTCGGATTTTTTTTTTTGATTTTCCGACAATTTCCAGGGTGAATTTGATCATTTAATTTTGTACGGCATCAGTTTCATGCTATTTCAGTACTGCTTCTAATACATTATTCCGCAACGCCGTACAAAAATTATGCGACAAGGGGAAAAACCGAGGGTTGCAACCCCCTCTTTTTCTGTGGTCCAAGGGGTGATTTGACACAACATCAAATTAATTTATTTCGAAAGTATTTTATGCATAGATAATATTTTTTCATATGCCGTACATTTTCGTTGGTTCAAAGGGGAAAAAAATGAAAAAGAAAAAAATCATATAACGAAAAGTACGGCATTTAGATAGTTTATTTGTACTAATTTTCATAGCCTTTTCGTGATTCTAGGTTTCTAGTTAGAAACTATGTTAAATATGGGTTTGTATACTATCGATTTATACCAAAATATAGACATGTTGCCACTTATAATTCCAAAATACAACATATTATTGAGAAGTAGGTACTCGCACATTTTCAAATTATTCTTAAAAATAATTGTTTTATTTCTTCACATCATTGCAATGAAACAAATCAATTATATATATGTATCAATAATGTTCGAAGTATATAGTAAACCAAAAAGTATACAAAACTGTTGATACTGTGGTTGACAGTTTCAATTTTTGGATATAATATACACACCGTTTCACTTCAGTTAGACGTCATAGTGATTTCATCATATTATTATTATCAATTGTTCTCTTCAAAAATATGTTAATGCCGTACTGTATCAGATGGCCATAAAGTACCCTTTAGATAGTAGCGTCATTTTCATCAGCCTAAAAGATATGGTCTGCATTAAAATGTACGGCATCATTTTTTCCTAATTTATTTATGTTAATACTATTTAAAACATGGGATACAATGTAGAAAACTGCTATATTTCATTCATGTATGATATTTAAATTTCTTCAATAATTTGAAAAATTACAGTTTTGTGTTTCTCTATAATTTTTTTCAGAACAGTTTCTTTTGAACGGCAATACTATATAACAATTGTATTTTACAATATCATGTTAAAAAAAAAGTTCCCGTACAGGATCAAATGATTTTACACCTTTTAAATCAAGAATACGATAAAATTAAGATAATAATTGATATACATTCAAATGAACCATCATTTTTTGACGGCATTATTTTTAATAGTACTTTTAAGTGTCAGATAATGTTTTGGAACCAAAGCCGTACTTTTTCAAATCACCCCTTGTACCACGGAAAAGAGGGGGTTGCAACCCTCGGTTTTTTCCCCTTGTCGCATAATTTTTGTACGGCGTTGCGAAATAATGTATTAGAAGCAGTACTGAAATAGCATGAAACTGATGCCGTACAAAATTAAATGATCAAATTCACCCTGGAAATTGTCGGAAAATCAAAAAAAAATCCGACTTTTTGGCGCACCATTTTTTTACGGCACTACGCGTTGTCTTATTATTTTTCATGGATCTATCGATAGTAAGAATGCCGTACAAAAATATATGACCAAATATACCTACTCTACCTGTACTTTTTTGAATTCTCACCTGCACTCAGTTGGACAGCTTACAAGTGACGGCATAATGCTGAATCTTATTATTTTATGCTCTTATATCGTTCTACATAGGTCATCTGGTGGTTCAAATGACCCATCATTTTTTTAACACGGCCTGTAGTCTAATAGTCCATTGTAAATTTTTACAAAATATATACCTTGAAAGTCGAGATAAATAGCAAAAACAAAAAGCTAGCAATGACACGCGCAGTACAATCAGTGATCAGTGAACATGACAGATAGGTTCGTCATACGAACTAAATATGGTTCCGTTTTCGCGCGAAAGTTTAACTTGACAATTTTATAAATCCGCATTATTTAGTAATACAGTCCTTTCATTTTTTAATTATACCTTGTGGTCTATTCAAACTACAACTGAAATATGCCTATTTTTATTTTATATTGGAAATAAAAAAAATAATTCCCAAGGGAAAGCGATTTCTATCTTCAGAACGAGGTCAATATAGAAATTGAAAGAAAGAAAGAAAGAAAGAAAGAAAAACATTTATTGACGACACATATTAAATATTTTTTTTTTTTTTAAAAAAAGAACACATGGTGTTGTGTCGTCAACTAGGCCCCAACCTCAGCACATGTTACAGCGACGTAGACTGCCACCGCAACGCTGGTATTCTGGTGGAGCCCAATTGGCGAGCAACGGCGGACAAACAAACAGGAGTATATCCAATAAAAATCCATCAAAACGCGACCAAGCGTGCACGCGATCACCAACAGGAATTTTCGGACCGCATGTCGAACACTATCTGTGATCGCGGGCGCGTCGTTCTGTGGTTGCTCTAGCTAAACCACTTATTCTACGGCCGATTCCAAAACATGATTACAAATATTTATAATTTTTCTTACAATGCTATCTTATGTCTAAAATGTAGTTCACAGTGTCAATGGGTATATTACCACATTATACATATGTATATTACAGTGCTTACATTCCATTATGTAAGTATACATTGTCTTTAATTTGTTACCATGAAATGAACCCAAATATATGTTACGCGTCTTACAGTAACTTAAACTTAAGGAGATAATGCGTTTTCAAACTCTAAGAACCAACCAATGTTTGCTGAAAAAATTGTACAATTACAATACCTATAGTCTAAAGCCTGAAAGTGAGTACCTACCTATTTATTATTTGTTTCCGACTTTTGCGAAAAAATCAGGTACTTTTTGTAATGGTTTCTAAATGTGTTGACTGTTTTTAGATCACGTATTGGCGGTGGAAGATTGTTCCAGCATTTGGAAGCGGCATATCTAAATGATCCACGAAACGCCACCGTTCGATGTATTAGAGAGACAAAGATGTTTGCAGTCTTCCTTTTTGGATATCTGCTCTGATCACAGGTCCATGTCAAATTGTTCCAAAGGTAAGACGGTCTACCAGTGGTCATTACACCAAACATGAGAACGGCGAGATGAAGTCTTCTGCGAGCTTCCATCTTCATAATGCCTGCATCATTGAGAAACGGGGTTATATGTGAGCGAGGTGGCACATGAAAACAGAAGCGCGCACAAGCATTCTGCACACGCTGGACAAGCTTGCTGGTTTTTTTCATCAAACAGGGACCATAAACAGTGTCACAGTAATTTAACTTTGATAAAATGAGTGCCTCGCACAGTGTAACCCTTAGCTTCACACAGAGATATGGCCTGATCCTATATAACAGCTTGAGTCTATAAAAACAAGTCCGCGAGCACTCAGCAATGTGATCCTCAAAGTTTAGGTGAGGGTCCATTATCAACCCAAGATTCCTTGCTTTGTACACTCTTTCTATTTTTTCTCCACTGATGTGTATATTGAGGTCTGTGTTGCTAAAATTTTTAATTTTCTTTCTTGTACCAATTAGCATAAGCTTGGACTTTCTTGGGTTGATAACAAGACAGTTTGACCTACACCAGTAAGAAATCCTCTCCAAGTCCTCATTCACTGCCGTTTCAGCACTGACATAATCCTTGCATTTGAATGGGAGATACAATTGCAGGTCGTCAGCGTACAAGTGAAACCGGCAGTGTTGGATCACTTTTGTGATGTCAGCGCTGTACAGGATGTAGAGGACCGGACCCAAAATCGATCCCTGTGGCACCCCACGTTTCACCGGCAGTCTGGCAGATTGTATCTTGGAACCGTCCACTTTATCCAGTTCGACAACCTGCTGCCTATTCTGCAGGTAACTACTGAACCATCTTAATGTGTTAGCCTCTAGTCCATAATAGGCTAGTTTCGATAAAAGGAGGTCAATATTAATTGAGTCAAATGCTCGCGAGAAGTCAAGCAGCAGCAGCACGTTGATATTCTCTTGATCTTGGGCAGCCAATAGTCCATCCACAACATCTACAAGTGCAGTCGCTGTGCTATGGCCCTTGCGGAATCCGGACTGCTGCTGCTGCGGGAGTATATTGTTCGCCTCGAGATATTCTGTAAATTGGTCATTGACAATTCGTTCCAATACCTTTGACACACAGGAAAGTAGACTAACTGGACGGAGGTCGTCCAAAGTGGCTGGGTTAGGATTCTTTGGCAGTGGTCGGACCATGGCAATCTTCCAACTATCAGGGAATGTCCCCTCCATTATTGATTGATTGACCATGGTAGTGATGGCTTTTAAGGTTTGAGGCAAGGTCAACAGAATCATTTCAAGGGACAAACCATCACAGCCCTGAGCATTTGAGTGAAAACTTCTAATGACACGTAACACTGTGTCCTCCGATACTGTCTTTAATGAAAATGTTGAAGAACCAAATCTGTGGTGTTCATAATAAGTCAGCTGGGACAGAGACACTTGCCCTTCGCCGGGAATGCTGAGAAAGTGGGCATTAATCAAATCTGGATCATTGTAACATGCTGGTAGTTCAGCTCCCCTTTTTTTGTCATTAATTACATGATTCTTTAAGTTTTTCCATAGTTTTCTTGAGTTTTGTTTGTTCCTATTTATGTGTCTTTCAAAAAAACATTTCTTTTCCTTATTGATAGCTTCTACCACTAATTTTTTCATGAACTTGTAACTCTCTCTAAGACCATCTGATTTGTATCGCTTGTAATTTTCATGATATCTATCCCTAATATGTATCATTGATTTAATAGTATCAGTAATCCAAGGATGTGGAGGATGTTTGAATTTTTGTGTTCTGATAGGAGCATGCAAGTCAAATAATGTTGTCAGACATGTAGTAAAAATTTCCACAAGAGAGTTAATGTCACGAATATTATAAAAATGGTCCCAATTTATAGCATCCAGGTCACTATTCAATTGTGTCACATTAATGTTCTTTAGAGGCCTGTATGTCACCCACCGCGGACATATATTATCTCTTTTTATTTTAAATTCAGCTTTGAGCATTCCATGGCCACCAAGCTCAGGTGTGTGTTTCACTGTGACATTCAGGGCTTGAGCATCAGTACATATCACATCAATAAGACTGTGGCTGTGATCTGTGAAATGTGTGGGCTCGGTGACTATCTGTTTCAGGTTGATACTATGTAGAAATTGCATAAATTGTTTATACCTGCTGCTGTCAGTCTCCAACAGATTTATGTTAAAGTCAAAGCAGTACCATCACATCGCAGTTTGCGAGAGAAGCAACAGAATTCACAAGAGCGTCCATGAATACACCCTCATTTAACCAGTGTGGTCTATAGGCAGTACCAATGACAACTCTTTGATTATTGACAGAAACACTCAGCCACATCTGCTCAACCTCTGTGTTTGTTGGGTGTTGACATACACGTGCACCAACTCCTCTGCGAATATAGAATCCCACCCCTCCACCACGGCCCCGTCTCACACTGTCTGGTCTTGGAATATGTCTTAGCCTGTAGCCTGACAGCCTCGGTGCCCTATCGTCCTCCCCTGCCCTCAACCAAGTTTCATTTATAGCCAGAATATCAAAGTCCATTTCCTCTACAGCCACAATAAAGTCCTCATGCCCAGTGCCAAGCGACCCTGCGTTATAGAGACCAACTTTAAAATTCTTAGAGCCAAGCATTTCGTTTTATAGGAGTC
Source organism: Scirpophaga incertulas (assembly GCA_036419045.1). Lineage (NCBI taxonomy): Eukaryota > Metazoa > Arthropoda > Insecta > Lepidoptera > Crambidae > Scirpophaga > Scirpophaga incertulas. Next base: position 39,305,210 of record CM071629.1, on the reverse strand, counting down.
CATTCAAGCATAGGCAGACACCTGTGTGACGCTAAGATCTAATGTACATATAATAAGGAGATTAGAGTGCTTATGTAACCCAAACATGAAATCTATAAAGTATGCTTTATATATATATATCAGATATTTTGCTTGTACATAGTTGTAAGTATGTTCTATGTATATATATTTAGGGAAATCCCAATGTGCCAAAACTATGTGTAAAAAGGTTATTAATGTTTGTTGTATAATTTTGTATATAAGTAGTAAATTATTTAAGAAATATTGCAGTATAATGACAATGATATAGACAAGCAAACATATTATGTATATACTATATTTAATGACATTACAGTATTTTAAGGCTTTGTATATAAGATGTGTTGAAGTTTGCTGTAAGATTTTGCATATAATCACAATATTTAGTAACAATGTATTTAAATATCTAGTAATAGTAACAATGGTGTTTGTAAGTAAACAAAATATGGAATATTTATTTAACATGTTATTTTTATTTAGAAGCCACCACTGATACCCAAAAGACAACTCGACACAAATAAAAATATGAATAAACTGAATATTAACAACAAAATAGAAACTAAAATTAATATTAATACAAAATATGTACACCTGTAAGAAAGGGTATGTACATATTTCTCCAACAATACACACCCAGAGAACCAAAAATAACATGCTAGTCTGTCCGTAGATTGACCTGAGTCAACTCTGCCTTGGCCCAAGCACCCGCTCCACATCAGATTTGGACCGAAGCTGGTAAACAGGAGAGCCCTCCGCTTTGCGCACCAATATGCGGCCCCTTCTCGTCCAGGTGTACTTCCACTGCAGCCTTCTACACTCCTCACGGGCCAGGTGGAAGAGCTGCCGGTTGTGGCGAGTCAGTCGCTCGTTAATGAAGATGCGACCTTCCGCCGCGCCGGTGAAGGAGCGGCGCGCGCGGCGGCCTGGATCAGTTCGTCGCGCAGGTTGCGGCGCGCCAGGCGCACCACGACGCGGCGCGCGCGGCCCCCCGCCTCGGCGGGCGGCGGGCCCACACGCTCCGCGAACACCACGTCGCGATCCTCGAGCGTGACCCCCAGCCGTGCGGCCAGCACGGTGACCGATTGGACGACGCTCACCCCTTTCTCCTCCGGAAGCTGCCCGATCTCCAGGTCGGAGAGAAGGGCCTCCTGATCTCGATCGTTAATTTCCTGCTTGAGCTCGGCTATCGTGCGCTCCAGCTCCGCATTGCCCTCTACTCCGGCTTCCGGTTGGCGCTGCTCCAGCTTGTCCAGCCGCCGCTCGATGGTGTCGAGCCGCGCCGACAGAGCATCCCGAAGCTGGACCATTTCTTTACGGAACTCCCGCATCTCCGCCATAAACTGAGCGAGCTCCTTGTTGTGGAGCGCCTCTTCGCATGCCCCATCCTCGGCCTTGGGCGAGGGACATTCCGAAGGTTCCTCGCCGTGTGGGGGCGAAACACATATGCCCTTAACTGGAGTCTGACTGTTATCGCCTCTACGAATGTTTCGTTTACAGTTAGGACAAGCCCAGTCCCTGCTGATATTTGTTTTATCCGAAATCGCCAGACAGGCTTTGTGATATTTTAGCGGACACAAAGCACAGGAAGCGGCACCTACCGTCGAGAGAAATTTCCCACACGCACCACAGTTGACCATTCTTTCTACTACTTGTCGACAGATGGAGATTTCCGATGCTTATAATAGCACGTCTTGCAGAGTTGTTGCTATTACCCAGTAGATGGCAGGATAAAGCGGTCGATATTTATTGTTTCTACTCCTCAACAGATGGCAGTATGGGAGTGAAATAAATAATGTGTGTGGGGGCTAGTCAGGATAATTCATAGGCAAAACTACCTCCGACAGATAGTAACAATTTAAAAATTATCACTTTGTTTTTTGAATATCTCCTCACAGCGGTCGCCAATCGAATAACGCACACTTCCACAGCACAACAACTAAAACCCAAGCACAGTGACTATTATTTTAGACGAGTATACTTCGTAAAACTATTTTTTAAGGTAAAAATCGGCTCAGGTGATCTATTGCTATAACGTCCGCGACGTCACTCCCAATTTCACTTTGATTTTGTATAAATTATTGCTTTTAAATGTTTTTACATTAATGTACCATTATTTAATATAGAAAGTATATCTATAAACGTAAAAATAACAAAGTTATGTGGCAATTTTGTTTATAGGCTCATACAAAATTAGGCGACTTTAGAAAATTATGTATGACGTCACGATTGCAGTGTACTTTGTATGGGGCGTTTTCGAGCGACCCGCTACAGCATCGCAAACACGGCGCTGTATCTTCAAAAGTATAATCGCAGATACATCGTTAGTACTTTTGAAGATACAGCGCCGCAGTTACTTCTACAATATTTCTCATATAAAAGAGAACTGTTATAATGTATAGAATTAGAAAAAAACGTAATCTACAAAATTCTACGAAGAAATTCTGTGGCATCGTTTCAGGCTATTATCATCACAACAGCCCATAAACGACACCACCGATGGGCTCGAGCCTGCCCTACGTAAAGGCGATTAGCCCTCAGCCAACCACGCTGGCCCAGTGCGGCATATATAAGGCATAGACTAAACATTATATAACCTTTTAGTTTTGACGTTAGTTTTCATGAATGGCGATGGCAATCTAGAAGGCTGCGATAGTATCGAAAATGTGGCACAAAAATGACCAGACTGATTAGTTTACTGGTTATTTTGTGTTCAAAATCTGCATTTATTAATCTGTCTCGGATCAATAGTAAAGGTGAGAATTTTTTATAATTAAATTCTAGTAATATTATAAACGTGAATGTTTGTAAGTATGGATGGATGTATTGTTACTTTTTCACATATAAACTAGTGAATAAATTTTAATGAAACTTTACAATAATGAAGCTTATACATCAGAATAACACACATAGGCAAATGGTGTTGTTGTAAATCCGAATAAATCCCAAGCAATTGTTATTGGCAGCTCGTATTATTTAAAGGGTCTTGACTATAGTTTGTTACCTGCAGTAATCTTTGGAGGAACAATTATTCCATTCACCAAAGTGGTTAAAAACTTAGGAATAGGCTTGTTGCCTAAATTTCAGTAGTTAGATACTAATATACCTTGATGCCTATTCTATACAAAATAATTATTATTTTTGAAAAAAAATGCTTATTTATAAGAATAATTTTGCATTTAATTAAATATTTGACATTAGTCATCAAAAACGCTCATGACTGTCATGGCGTCTTGAATGACGTCACACCGTGCAAAACACAGCTGTTTTAGTATCGGAATATTCGGTATTGTGAAGTTATTTTAATAAAAAATGGATTCATCGTATTACAAGTACTGCATAATGCCCCAGTGTACAAGCACAAGTATAAAAACACCAAAAAAATTATTTATATACGTGCCAAACAATCAGCAGATACGTAAAAAGTGGCTGACACTCGCGAGAAGGAATGATGCCCATTCTTTTTCGCACTTCCAAAGACACTTGGGAATGACATTTTGACTTTGACGTTTCGCACGGCGTGACGTAACACTTTTTAATTGGTGTTTGCTGTCACGTGACTTATGGCTTATTTTGTGCAATTTTATTTTATAAAAATATAAATAATCAAAAGTTATTATTTTATAAAACTTTGTTTTTTCATAATTAAATGATCATCTTAATAGTTATGCAACCTAACGCATCAGATTTGTTCATAGTGGATACAAGCCTATTGTATTTGACCAGTGCATGACATGGCGGCCGTAGGTTGAGGCTGTCCGGAAGAAGTTATTTGTTGCATATAGTACTTCTAAATAGATTAAGAAGCTTTCTCCCTATAGCTATAAAGACAGTGTTAGCTCAGTCACTCTTGCTTTCCTTGATGGACTACGCTGACGCTGCGTGGATTAATTTCTGAGGAACTTATCTGAGGAACTACTTGACAGTTTGGAGCGGCTGCAAAATGTAGTCATCAGGTTCATTTTTAATCTGCGTAGGTTTGACCATGTTTCTAATTGTCGCTTTCAACTGAAATGGTTACCTATTCGCCAGCGCAGAGACTTGTTTTATCCCTACTTTACAATATTTTGTATCTTCCAACATCTCCATCCTACCTTAAATCTTTGTTCTCTTTTCGATCCCATTCGTCATGTCGTGCCTTGCGTTCTAATTTTAATCTGACTCTGGATATACCGCCCCGAAGTACCGACTATTTTTCATATTCTTTTTCGGCTTATGCCGTCCGGTTGTGGAACTCTCCCTGAGGGTATTAGGGGAGCGCGAACGCTGGAGTCCTTTAAGAATCAAGTCCGTGTTCACTTCCTGTCAAAGATTCCTTAACTCAAACTAGTTATAGCCTATTGTCCTGTCCAATTACTGTACCCATCCTACATTTAAATCTCCTTTTAATATTTCCCTGGTCCTAGGTTGCCTGGAAGAGATTGCTGTTTAGCAATAAGGCCGCCTTTTGTACATTTGTTATTTTCTTTTTTTTGTATGTGTATTTTATGAATACAATAAAGGGTTATGTTATAGGCTACAATTTATAAAGATACGAGCTGAAGCCCGCACAGACGGTAGATTTTTTCCTATTTACTTGACACTTATCGTCTATTTTGGACAATTTCTACTTGGGTTCTACTTTAATTGGTACCTCTGCGATGTACTGATATTATCTTAAAGTTTCTATGCTTTTGTCAATTCAAACTGAAGGCATCTTGTAGTATTTGTATAATGGAATTTTATTAAAATTTATTTATTTTGCAATCGCATATAATAGCTACTAACTACTAACTTTTAACTGTTAAAATAGCTACAAACTTTTTAGAGAAGTGATCTAAAAATATCTTGCTAAAAATATGCATAGCATCTTCCAATAGATTTTTACAAAAATTACTTAGCACTCAAACGGTTAAGTATAAAGGAGAATGCCCAAAATCGTTTCGCTTTAATATGAAAGAGTATGGTAAGCAAAATATGCTCATAAATCATTAAATATTTTTTTAAGTATTCCCACTTCAATTTATTAAAATCGTATGTGGGGTTTTCAGTTTGTATTTAATTAGTACTACATTTATATTTTCCAATATGGGATAAAAATAATGTTTTATTACTAATATCCGAATGATTAGTGTTACCACTACACAATTTTAATAAATTATGGTAATATGAGCTCCTATTTAAAAATGCGTTTTAACATTAATCCAATGTATTAACATTAGTTTGGCGTAATACGTAATAATAAACGCGATTGAACGTTAACACATATCTTTTTCACTAAGCAGTGGATTAACGTTAATTCGTGTTTATTAATAAAAGTCTAACGGCCGGTTTCTGAAACGCATGTTATGTTAACACGTTGTTGACACGTTGTTAATCTCTCATTAAATCGTTGTTAATGTTAGATATATGGATAACAGCTGGTTACTGAATGGGTTTATAGTGTAAAATTATCTAATTGACTATTTTTTGGTTATTTACTCATATATTTGGCGTTTAATAAGAAGTAGTAAACGTGTTAACAGCGTGTTAACATAACATGCGTTTCAGAAACCGGCCGTAAGACGTCGAACCGTGGATTAATGTAAAAAAGTTGTTACAGGCTAAAAAATATCATATATCCCTATTTTATTAGTAGGATTTTCTCTGTACCTTTATGGTTTTTATTAAAACAGAGTCGCTTATCTGCGGAGTAAGCTAGATTTAACTCATCTGCGGTTTAAGCCACGACATCGTTAAATCGTGGATTAATGCAAAAAAATGTGGTTACAGAGTAAACATATGGATCTGTCATTAAAAATAATAGTTATGTGTAGCATTTTCTATAATTTGTTTCTTAGCGGTCTTCATTAATATCGAGTCGCTAAATTGCAGATTAAGCCATTTATCTAGATTTAACTGCGGTATAAGCCACGACGTAGGTACTTTTTGTTATGGAGTCGCCAATCTGTGGATTAAGCCGTTTAGCTATACTTAACTGTTGTTTAAGCCAAACGTTTAATGTAGAAACTTTTTATCAATACGAGCCATGAAGATTCGAAACTAATATATCTGATGGCCTAGACAAATGCCACATTAAATTCTATTTTAGTATGTCATATTCAATAAATTCATATTACATAAGAACTGTTTTTTGTTTGTTTTTTTTTTCTATGAACAATTTGTCTCAATTATAACCTCAACACTGAACTATAAATGTGATAATAAAAAACCCCCACATAATAATTGGATAATTTTTATTTTCCTTGAAAGTAAGATATCATTCCTATTTTATATCAAAATTTCACTGTCATACAAAAATTTTTATTACGCAACGACGGTCCATACAAAAATGGGCAATCTCCTTTGTCCCTTTTCGTTTGACAATTTTATGGAGACTCACACACCATCTATAAAGACTGACTTTGCTATCCTGATTCTTTCGATAGATAGATAATGAGTTTATTTTGTTACAACTAGTGACGTGCCGGATATCCGTAGCCGTATCAGCGGATATCCGAGGCAGAAGAAAGATTCGTATCCGTGTCCGTATCCGTTACTTTTTGGTAGATCTTTTACGGATCTATTTAGCAGTCTTCTTTAAAGAATAATTCATATTCTTGAGAATGTTTTCTTTGTAAATGATTTTTTAAGGAAGTTGATCCTTTACCCTTACGAGAATACTTTCCATCAAAGTTTTAAACTTTGCACATCCATAATTTATTATCACAAAATAATTCGATATTACACTACTAAACTTCTTTGTAGACATTTTTTTTAATTCATGTACCAATACCAAACACAAGCGTTATCTATGCTGCCCAGTGTCACATCAAAGTAAAACAAAAGAAAAGAAAAGACTGGCCGCGCAATGCAAGTCGAAACTCAACTCAAGATCGCGCGCACCAACACCGGTTGTGTAAGAAAGTTAAGATCCGTATCCGATCAGTGCGGATCTTGACACCAAATATCCGTATTCAAATCTGTATACCCGGATCTAGATTTTGACGATCCGGCACATCACTAATTACATACATACATACATACACTCACGCCTTTTTCCCATGGGGGTAGGCAGTGATTACGTCTTTCCACTTGCTACGGTCTTTACATATCTCTTTCGCTTCATCTACTTTCATAATATTCCTCATACATGCTCGACGATTGCGGGTACTTCTGACCTGGCCTTTTTTAAGGACACTTTCGATTTGTTCGAAATATGTTCGCCTAGGTCTTCCTCGTCCCGTATCTCCACTCACTCCAGCTTCATAAATCATTTTGGTCATTCTACGGTCTACTAATAGGCTTGTATCCACTATGAACAAATCTGATGCGTTAGGTTGCATAACTATTAAGATGATCATTTAATTATGAAAAAACAAAGTTTTATAAAATAATAACTTTTGATTATTTATATTTTTATAAAATAAAATTGCACAAAATAAGCCATAAGTCACGTGACAGCAAACACCAATTAAAAAGTGTTGCGTCACGCCGTGCGAAACGTCAAAGTCAAAATGTCATTCCCAAGTGTCTTGTGGAAGTGCGAAAAAGAATGGGCATCATTCCTTCTCGCGAGTGTCAGCCACTTTTTACGTATCTGCTGATTGTTTGGCACGTATATAAATATTTATTTTGGTGTTTTTATACTTGTGCTTGTACACTGGGGCACTATGCAGTACTTGTAATACGATGAATCCATTTTTTATTAAAATAACTTCACAATACCGAATATTCCGATACTAAAACAGCTGTGTTTTGCACGGCGTGACGTCATTCAAGACGCCATGACAGTCATGAGCGTTTTTGATGACTAATGTCAAATATTTAATTAAATGCAAAATTATTCTTATAAATAAGCATTTTTTTTCAAAAATAATAATTATTTTGTATAGAATAGGCATCAAGGTATATTAGTATCTAACTACTGAAATTTAGGCAACAAGCCTATTACAACACACATATTCATACATATTACATGAAGTCATACTATACTCCAATGCAAAATAACTACCATAGATCATGTACCCATAAAACTGAAATGTATGAAAAAAAATCGGTAATTCCATGGGCAATAAGAATGTAATATAGACTCCATGAAATAAAAAAGATTGGTCGCGGAACAGCAAACAGAGTGCAGATAGACCTGAGATGCATGCGCCGCTTCACGCCCGGCGTCTGCGCGGAGCAAGTCGCTGTGGTGTGGACGTACTCTTTGCAAGTACAAAACTGCACGTAAGTCACACAGTTTTTTTTTTTAACTAAGAACGCGTATTATACCCTATATTCGGCCAGCAACAGGCGAAACACCATATTACAACCTTTTTAATGTCATGCAGAACATATCATTGTTTTGAGTTTTTAGTGTCTTAGCAACTAGAGGTTGTTATTTGGGTTATATGTATCAAATTTGTTTTATACAGGGAGCGGCAAAATGATCTGACAGTTTTAAAATGTAAATAACTCAATAGTTTTAAGAGATACAAACGGTTTTATTTCATATTACAGATTGCTATTTATGAACATTTATAAAAATAACCAAAGAAATGTTTATGTTATCCGTTTAAGATTTGAAGATGACATCTTTCAAATGATGACCATCTTGGGCCATGCATTCTTCCAATCTTGCACTGAAATTGTCAAACACTTTCCCTAACATTGCAGGAGAAAGGTTGGCTATTTCTTGACGTATGGCTTCCTTCAGGTCATCCAATGTGCGGGGTTTGTTTGTGTACAATCTTGATTTCAGAAGTCCCCACAAGAAAAAGTCACAAATGCTGAGATCCGGGGAGCGAGCTGGCCACGCAATGTCCCCGAAACGCGAGATGACTCGGCCATGAAACTTGCTTCTTAAGAAGTTCATTACCTCATCGGCTGTGTGGGCAGTTGCCCCATCCTGCTGGAACCAAATTCTGCTGTGGTTTAAGCGTTTTCTGCGTAGTTCGGGGATAAGGAAGTTTTTCAACATAGGTATCGTCGTGAGTTGACGGTTACAGTTCGACCGTTTTCTTCAAAAAAGTATGGGCCTATAACTACTAAAATGTCCGCACGTAGGCTCTGAAACACCGCTATCCCCACCAATCCCCACCACTCACTCGCTCGACAGCGCGGCAGCGAAAACCGTCAGATCATTTTGCCGCTCTCTGTATAAATTTTTCCAGCAAATATAATAGTTTACAAGAGTACCTAGTTTTTTATGCCTTTTCTATCCTTAATTCCGTATCACACCTGATACTAAGTGACTGGTTAAAGATTGATTTAAAAGTTAATATATAAATAATTAAATTTACAACTGCCTGTATTTTTCTTTCAATCGAATGTAATATACACTTTTTTCATATGTACAATACATAACAAGAATCTAAAAGTGAAGAAGCAGAATATACAGGACCAGTAACTGTGTTTTACTGTTATTCATTATCCCATATGAAATGTAGCCCACACTGGTAGGTCGGGACACTCGGGATACGGGACACGTGCATGCGCTCTAGTGTTAAATCTATTTTAATATCCCGTTGTACACAGCCAGCGGATGGGGTGTCGCAGCAGCGGACGCACGAACCGATTCGAAAGCTACGCTCACTGCATCAGCCGCTGCCAACACGTCGGCGAGTTGTACGAACAGCTACTAGAAGATGACATGTCGAACGGAACGGATCTCGAACGGGAGGGTCTACAAGATGTCAAAACTGGTAACTGTGGGACCTTCTCCGCATTCATGATGTAGTACTTGTGACCAGTGATGGCAATAACGACTGTTTTGTAATAATGAATAACACTGTTATGTTATTTTCCTATAACTGTCATTGTAAACTGTTGTCTGTTATCCTCTTATATTGCTGCTTTGACAAATGTTGTTGAGTACGATTGTTATCGTTATTATAGCTAGCTTAGTTATTCTTAACAATGATATGGCTTAGGACTGTCAGAATATTAGGCAGTAATTTAAAATAAATTAAAACTAATTACCTAATCAATATAATTTTCTGGCGTATTTAAAAGTTCATTCATCTGTACATAATTTGTTATTTACATTCAATATTCAACGCGCACTGGGCCAGCGTGGTTGACTAAGGCCTAATCGCCCTAACGTAGTTAGGATAGGCTCAAGCCCCTCGGTGGGGATGAATATGAGCTGTGATGATGATGATGATTTACATTCAATGTTTACATTATTTACTTATTGCAACGAATAATTTAATTTGAATATAATGCGTGACTAAAAAAATGACAACAGTTTAGGCACCAGCAAGCCAGCAACAGTTTACCTAATTGTTATTTCAAATCACACTGGAAATAAAAATGAGTCTAATTGTCATACGAGCGAAGGTACAAAATTGTGAATTTGGGATTAGTAAAATTACTGTAAGAAATAAACAAATAGCAACTTTATTTCTTGTAAGAAAGGTTAATATTATAAGAATAGGCAGTCAGGCAACAGAGCGAGCGCCTACGCCTACACAACGGTTTGCTTTCTCTCGCTCATACTTGTAGCTTGTAGCATAGTCGTACTCGCTCACGCCGTGCCGCACACACGCAAGTGGCACAACACAACAATGCGACTAGGCGATAATTTTGTCAACAGCAATAGCAGGATAACAGTATAAGCCGTTGTTAAATCACGTGTTATTAATTACAGGAAAATAATTCATTATATTATCTGTTATTGAAATAACGACCATTACTACTTGTGATCATCGTGTTGATCAGAGTGAAGGAGAACGGATGATGCAGTTCTTTTAGGTTTGGTTGGCGTTGTTAAAGATGCCTTATGCTAAAGCTTCCAAAAAGCATAAAACCAAACTACACAGTTTATAAATCGATCTAATGGAACAGCAGCAATCAATACTACATTTCGTTGAAAATAAATTAAATAATTATCTTGTGGTAACCACAAGATAATATTTTTTACCTACACAAAATACCACTAATTAGCGCGCGGGAAGCTAATTATAATGTTCTCGAAGCTAAAAATGTGATATGCGGCATTAAAGTAATTTTGTGTGTCTTTTTTTTCTTTAAAGGTAGGCGCAAAGGTTCTATTGGAAGTATAAATAATATGGAAGTTATGGACAACGAAAAGTTTAACGAGAAAGAAAATTTGGTGGGTGAAAACCCAGTAACCATTGAGGAGAAAGAAAATTTGATGGATGATTCTCCAGTAGCCAAAAACGAGAAAGAAAATTTGATGGGTGATAATCTAGTAGCCATTGAGGAGAAAGAAAATTTAATGGGTAATAATCCAGTAGCCAAAGACGAGAAAGAGAAAGAAAATTTTATGGCTGATGATAATCCAGTAACCATTGAAGAGGAAGAAAATTTGATGGATGATTCTACAGTAGTCAAAGACGAGAATGAAAATTTGATGGGTTATAACCCAGTTGTCATTGACGTGAAAAAAACTTTGATGAGCGATCCACCAGTAGTCAGTTTCTATAAGCAAGCAGACGACAGTACTAACCTTAAAGACATCAAGCCTCCAAATATTGATGAATACACTGATGATCATATTATCAGTTCTTACGAAGATTCTTGGTTGTAACTTGTAAAATAAAATCTATTGAGACTTCTGTGGTTGTTTATTTATTATTAAATTATCAGCCATCTCAGTCTAAGTTTTTAAAGAATTTGTTTAAAAAGTGTTTTTAAAATTTCAATTAAACACAATAATATTGAAATGGAGACTTATCTTATTTATATGATAACGTATTACTAATAGTTTAAAAAAATGCCCACCCATATTCATACAACAATAAAGAGATTTTCAATTGTAAGCATTTTCATCAATTTTATAACATATATATTAAATTTAACACAATTTGTTGGAGCAATCCAAATGTTGTTGTATGTTTGTTGTAAATCTAATGAAAAAATGAGCGTTTGGATGTCAATTATATTAATGGCAATGCGGACAAAATAAATAAATTGTTCTGGAGCTGAAGAAGGTTAAGAACAATATAATCAATACAATACAAAACGTCTGGTGTAAACAGTTATAATTAAATTAGGGAACGGTTAATCATAACTAGAGGTTCCCGGTTGGAATACCAATGGTGTCTTTTTTTACACAAACAAATTCATCTACCCATTTTTTATATCTGTTATCTACATATAAATTCATGACTCACCAGCGGGTGTATTGACTTGAGACGCGACGAACAAGCTCTGTACGTACGCGCCCAGAGCGTTCACTATGTCTTGGAATATATTCGTGGCGTGCGGCTTCATGTCGTAGCACTCACAGAAGGACTTCAACAGATCTGCGGGCATAAATTAAATCAAATCAAATCAATCATTTTTATTTGCACAAATGTAGGTACAATAAAGATCACAAATTACAATAAAGAACAGGCCACATCTGCCATTTCTGGCTTGCAAAAGTTAGGTACACAATATAATTTACAATAATTAAAAAACAATGTCAAGTAATAAAAAAATCTAAATCTAAGTCTAAATAATTAACAAAATAATAGTATGTCAATTATAAGAATGTGCATGCATATTTAAAAAACAATTATAAATGTCAGAGGTACGTACGTAAGCTATAAGAATGGGCTAGTTGACAAAATTTGGAAATTCGTTTAAAACGATAGTTTAGTATCTATTTTACCCCTAATATATATTATTTTTAGAAAAATAGGCCTTTCTCATAAGTATTTTGCTTTTTTAGAAATGAACTTCCAATTGACTTCGAAAAAGGCCAAGACTGTCATGGCGTCTTGAATGACGTCACTCCTCGCGAAACAATCGAGTTTATCGTCAGTCGACGAGATCATTATAATAAATAATGAATCCCTCTTATTATAAATACTGTATAGTGCCCCAATGTAAACGATGCACAAAATATATATACAAAATCTATGTTTGTTGCGAAAAATTTCCCAAGCATAACGGCGTCAATTTTTGACAAATTACTGCTGTTTGCTTTGGTAAATCCTGATTCCATGGCAAATGTCTGTGTCTTTTAAGATTAAACTTAAAACAAACTGTATTAATTTAACAATAGTCTCTGAAAACAAATTGTATCAAAATAACCTGTTCAGTGTTCAACAGCACAGATTAGATAGAAGATGTACAGCTACACTACAACCGGTTTTTCGCGAGGCGTGACGTCACGCTTCTCTGATTGGTGTTTAATGTCACGTGATTAAATAAGTAATTTTGCCGATTATAATTTCCAAAAATATTAGTAATCTTATATATTTTTAATAAAAAAAGTTGTTTTTTGTTTACTACATATCATGATTAATCATAAGAAACTCTAAGCCATCCAATTTATTCTTAGTGGAAACAGGCCTATTGTTAAATAATTAAAACCACCAAAATAAAAAATGTCAACTACAATAAGGTACATACACATACAACATTTGTTAATGTCTGGTACGTAGGGTAAATGGATATAAACTAAATTTGACCATCATTCTCTAAATATTCATAAACAGAATAATAGCATTTTTCGACCAACCATTTATACAAATGATTTTTAAATAAATTAGTAGACATATCCGAGATTTCCGATGGTAGGTTATTATATAATCTAACCACCATAGAATAACAATTTCTTCGACATATGTCAGTCTTTATATGCGGTAAAAAAAGTAATTTATTCGGAGATCTGGTTGTAATCTTCAATATATCTTTTTTCTTTGCAAATAAATGAAGATTTTGTTTCACAAAAGTACACGCTTTGAAAATGTACATTGAAGGAAGTGGCAAAAGATTCAACTCTATAAATAATGGTTTGCAGGTATTTAATGGGGGTACATCTTTTAAAGCACGGATACATTGTTTTTGCGCGATAAATGCTCTTTGTCTTAAATCTTAAACTTGAAGCTACATAGCCATGATATGCTTTTAAGGCAGTTTTTATATTGGTTAGTTTTGTCAGCCTCCAGAGAGCGTACCTAAACCGATTTATTTTTCCACACACATGGTCAATATGGGATTTCCACGAGCAGTACTTATCTAATAGTAAACCTAAAGATTTAACCTCGTCCGATTCTATCAACATGTAAGTTATTATATATCACATTTAGTTGCTTTTTTGTTCCGTTTTTATTTAGAAATTGAATATATTTGGTCTTACTAATATTTACATATAAGTTGTTAGCACTGAGCCAGTTTATTATGGCAGCAATAGTTTTATTTATTTCTTCACTGTAGTCCGAGTCTCCGTTATTTGGGATAACAATTGAAAAATCATCAGCGAAGAGAAAACTGTTGTATTTACTAATCAAAGGAAGATCATTGATATAAAGTAAAAACAGTAAAGGGCCCAAAATACTGCCCTGTGGAACACCAACATCATTGGGTCTTAACAACTCCGATTTTATAAATACCTGCTCCATATTAGAGTTAGACGTCGGTATTTCCACATATTGGTTACGATTACTTAGGTAACTGGAAAGCCATTCCTGAACTGTTCCACGTAAACCATATCTTTCACATTTTTTTAATAATAGTTTGTGACACACAAAGTCAAACGCTCTGGTCATATCGAAAAATATTGCTGTGACTCCAATTTTGTTGTTGAGATTACTAATTATTTCATTAATAAGTTTGTATGCTGCTAACGTAGTGGACTTTCCTTTTTGGAAACAATTTTGTTCAGAGCATAAAATATTATATTTTTTTATAAATTCCGTTATTCGCTTGTAAATGACCTTTTCAAAAAATTTTGACAACATTGATATTAAAGCAATGGGTCAGTAATTTGCTGGATCTTTTTTATCACCCTTCTTATGTACACGTTTAATAACAGCACTTTTTATTTTTTCTGGAACTACGCCTTGTGAGAAGGATAAGTTTGTAATATATTTCAATAGAGGTGCTATCAAATGTGAGCAATGCTTAACAACTTTAGTTGAAATACAATCGTAGCCAGTAGACAATGTATTTTTCGTCGGGTCGTGGTAGTGTCTGCAAGGGTTCCCATAGCCTCGTCAGGGCGCGGTGCAGCTCTCCTTAAGGATTGAGCGTTCGCGCCAGGCGCCAGGCGTAGTGAAGGGAGATCGCCGAGTGGGTAGGCGTTCCCCTTCTGGGGAGGAGAGCCCCACATAACCACTGATTCTCGGGGTATGCAATACAATGCATTTTACTCAGCGGAACAAAAAAAAGGGGTTATTAGGAGTCATCAAACGCCTTGATATTAATAAGTTTTTGGCAGTCTTGAAACGTTTTATAGAAATAGGATATAGGTTAGGTTATTGTTAGTTCATCATGTATTGTGACAACAGTATAGCTAGAGACGGGTTTACCTTTATCGCTATCGAAGAATGAATTAGAGTCGTAAGTCAATACCTACCTGGTTGAATTGTCATCTTGTGTAGAACTTCCAATGCGAGGGCTCTCTGCCATAACGGTTTGTCAGGGTCCAAAAACTTGATGGTCAATGACAGGAATATTTCACATTCAGTGACCTGTTGATATACAATTTTCAATCAATAATGAACATTGTAAGTGATAAATTAAAATTACTATTTTCAGTTAGTCATCGATTAAACAAATTAAATTATATTGTACGAGTATACTATGACAATTAAAGTGCATCATTACAAAATATTGAAAGTAAAAATTCTACAGTTCAGGGTGTGACTCGTTAACTATTGCCATATATAAAAATACAGTGGAGTCTTCAGGACTCTTCAAATACTAAATGGTGATAGCAATTGATGGGGAAGTGTGCCGTGGTACTGGTTCACGAGCGCGGTCACGAGCCGCAGCAGCCACACGGTGACGAGGAAGTGCGGCCGCTCCACAGTGGCAGCTGGCCAGCTGAGGCAGTTACCAGCGCGGTGTGGTGCTGGTACCCGAGCGCGGCCACGAGCCGCAGCAGCCGCATGGTGACGAGGAAGTGCGGCAGCTCCACAGTGGCAGCTGGCCAGCTGAGGCAGTTACCAGCGCGTGTGGTGCTGGTACCGAGCGCGGCCACGAGCCGCAGCAGCCGCATGGTGACGGGGAAGTGCGGCAGCTCCACAGTGGCAGCTGGCCAGCTGAGGCAGTTACCAGCGCGGTGTAGTGCTGGTACACGAGCGCGGCCACGAGCCGCAGCAGCCGCATGGTGACGGGGAAGTGCGGCAGCTCCACAGTGGCAGCTGGCCAGCTAAGGCTTACCAGCGCGGTGTGGTGCTGGTACACGAGCGCGGCCACGAGCCGCAGCAGCCGCATGGTGACGGGGAAGTGCGGCAGCTCCACAGTGGCAGCTGGCCAGCTGAGGCAGTTACCAGCGCGGTGTGGTGCTGGTACACGAGCGCGGCCACGAGCCGCAGCAGCCGCATGGTGACGGGGAAGTGCGGCCGCTCCACAGTGGCAGCTGGCCAGCTGAGGCAGTTACCAGCGCGGTGTGGTGCTGGTACACGAGCGCGGCCACGAGCGCAGCAGCCGCATGGTGACGGGGAAGTGCGGCAGCTCCACAGTGGCAGCTGGCCAGCTGAGGCAGTTACCAGCGCGGTGTGGTGCTGGTACACGAGCGCGGCCACGAGCCGCAGCAGCCGCATGGTGACGGGGAAGTGCGGCCGCTCCACAGTGGCAGCTGGCCAGCTGAGGCAGTTACCAGCGCGGTGTGGTGCTGGTACACGAGCGCGGCCACGAGCCGCAGCAGCCGCATGGTGACGGGGAAGTGCGGCCGCTCCACAGTGGCAGCTGGCCAGCTGAGGCAGTTACCAGCGCGGTGTGGTGCTGGTGACGAGTGCGGCCACGAGCCGCAGCAGGCGCATGGTGACGGGGAAGTGCGGCCGCTCCACAGTGGCAGCTGGCCAGCTGAGGCAGTTACCAGCGCGGCGTGGTACTGGTGCACGAGTGCGGCCACGAGCCGCAGCAGGCGCCATGGTGACGGGGAAGTGCGGCCGCTCCACAGTGG
Organism: Scirpophaga incertulas; assembly: GCA_036419045.1. Lineage (NCBI taxonomy): Eukaryota > Metazoa > Arthropoda > Insecta > Lepidoptera > Crambidae > Scirpophaga > Scirpophaga incertulas. The sequence goes on along the minus strand of CM071629.1, from coordinate 39,288,379 downwards.
CAGCTGGCCAGCTGAGGCAGTTACCAGCGCGGCGTGGTACTGGTGCACGAGAGCGGCGCCACGAGCCGCAGCAGGCGCATGGTGACGGGGAAGTGCGGCCGCTCCACAGTGGCAGCTGGCCAGCTGAGGCAGTTACCAGCGCGGCGTGGTACTGGTGCACGAGTGCGGCCACGAGCCGTAGCAGGCGCATGGTGACGGGGAAGTGCGGCCGCTCCACAGTGGCAGCTGGCCAGCTGAGGCAGTTACCAGCGCGGCGTGGTACTGGTGCACGAGTGCGGCCACGAGCCGTAGCAGGCGCATGGTGACGGGGAAGTGCGGCCGCTCCACAGTGGCAGCTGGCCAGCTGAGGCAGTTACCAGCGCGGCGTGGTACTGGTGCACGAGTGCGGCCACGAGCCGTAGCAGGCGCATGGTGACGGGGAAGTGCGGCCGCTCGGGCGTGGCCGCCGCGCCCGCGCCCGCTGCCGCCCCCGCCCCCGCCACTGCGCCCGGTATATGTGCCGCCGTGAACGCCGCTCTGGAAAATCGTGAAGATATTAAGATGTCGAACGTCTCGTCGAACGCGAAACGCCTATCCTGCATCTACACTTCTGTCACTTTTGAGAGGCAATTATTAATCAGAGCCATATGAAACGAATATGTATTTTATACGACCCATAAGCAAACAATACATTTATCTAACTCATTTATATGCAATCATCACAGGAGATTATGACATTATTACCCTTTACCTTTCGAGCATCTGCTCTTGCGACTCCACTCTGTCCGCCACGGCGGGTGGCGTACCCCCCCCCCCCCTGAAGCAGTTCAGTACCCTCGGTGACGCAACCCACCGTCAGCTCGCCACAATGGCAACGGCATGTATGGCAGTTAAGGGACATTAAATGCCCCACCGGCGGACGATGGGGCGTCACTTCCCTACGCACTATTACTAATATTTTTACAATACTAGCTTTGTAACTTACATTACAAACTAAAGCATTATTTGTAAAAAGTATATTTTATATCTTACCTATACTTCACATTTGGTGAAAACAGTCTTATAATCAAAGCACAGACATGCTCCTTCAGTAAGAACCGAAACTCTGATATCTAGAATAAAACAGTAAAAGTTAATATTAAATGCTTCCATTTTGGGGGTATACTTATGGCATAACATATGTTTTAATTTTTATACCTTAAAAAACACAGGTGAAAAATCTGTAAGAACTGTATCCAGTAACTCCAAGCCAAAGGTTTTTGGTACTTCTGATATTCCGACTAGCCAGTGGGCCGAATCTCCATTGATCAATTGAATTATATCCTAAAACCAAAGTTTTTATTTATTAATGACAATTGCACTTTATAAACATAAGATTTCATAAAAAATTATGTAATTTACCTGCAAAATAAGATATGCATCAACTGCACATGGTTTTAAGTCCTTGGGAGCTTTACTGTTTGTTTGAGGTCTTATATCAGCTGGATTAACTTTTAGCGTGCCTGTCAAGAAAAGTAATAAAAGTATTTACAAGTTTCTATAGGATTTTTTCACTCTTGGGAGAACGAAGCCTGTATCTGCATAATTTGTTTTCAAACTTTAGCAACATCCAATTACTAAATTTGAGTGATCTTATTCCAACTTTTCTATCACATATGTAACATGAGACTTAACATCCACTCATTTTCGGCTGTCTAGCTATGCATACCATCAGCTTCAGCCAGGGCGCGCTCGAAGACCAGCGCCACCAGTTGCCGCACTGTGGCGGCGGCCGCGTGACTGGTGCTCACGTCGCGGCTCTCGCTAGTCGGAACCATGCGGATGCACATCACCATTGTCTGGAAAACGAATTAGATACGATACACTTTAGCCGAAATTTAAAAGTCGATATGATGTGGCCAGTTGGTTGGGACTAGCTAGACCCACATACTTGGTCCAAGTATGTAGGTGTAGTAGGTGATATATTATAAGAAATCCAGATCAAGAGTACCTGTATACGACGAGCGTGCATGAAAATATTGCTGAAAGTCGAGGAAGCTAGTTATGTTTGGAGCATAGCAAGTGGGAAACAAATGAAAAAAAAAAGAAACTGTAATCTATGGCTACCCCAAAGGGAAACAGACGTGAGTATATGTACACATATATGAAAACTAAATACAGGAATAAAACTACTACAAATCATATAGAAGCGTTAATCACTTAGGCCCGCATTATAGAGTGGGCTTCAAATCAGGAGCACAGTGAAAAAGGGAAGGCAACACAACTCTTCAAAGATTTGAGTTTAAGTTTGCTTTTAGAATACAAACAATAATTAGAAAGATTTAAAAGTTTTCTGACATAAATTTTACAAATAACACTTTTTTAAATTGTCTTCAAGTGAAAAATTATAAAATGAGAGGAATTATGAAGAGTACTTCATAATTCCCCTAATTCTATCAAAGTAGTAACTTTGTATGCCAATATTTGAATCAGAATCTATATTGGCATACAAAGTTAAGTATAGATTCTGTAAGTTAAGTATAGATAAGTTATAGATTCTGATTTAAACTAATTGGCATACAGTTTAAATCAGAATCTATAAGAGGATTCAAGTATAAATCTACATAACAAACACACATATTGGTTAAAAGAACACACCCGAGCTAATGTGTCTCCATGCACTAAGTCAGATGTTGTCATCAACAGTGCAGCAGTCTGCAGTAGTTTCAGTTCCAATACTCCAGCATTGCCCAGATTATAGAGGCAGTCTACAACATGCCTTGCTCCCTTGGCGTCAATTCCTTGCTGCGCAATCAACCTCTGAATAGTGCCAAGGCAGAACTAAAACAAAGACATTATTTACATGTGTATTGCAATAGTGACAAGGCATATTTAGAATATTTAAATAAATAGGTAAAATAACAAAAGAAATTTAAATTTTCATCATACATTAACAATATAATCTTAATTAGTTAAACTGTAATTCTATAAACATGTTTTATAATAAATTTTCTTATAATGTTTTATTAAACATGCTGGTCAGGATTTTCTAACTAAATGTGCCAGACTTACTGATATGTTTATTTTTTAATATACTTACTTTGATTATTTTAAGATCTTTTGACTCACAGCCTTGTACTAGGGGATATAATATTTGATTGACAACACCATACAAGGAAGCCTGAGGATTGTTTGATGCCAGTGACAGCTTTTCAATTGCTTCATCACAAGCCTACAACAATAAATATATATTTATTATGAGGCTATGCTATTAGTATGTTAAATACCAGAGGATTGGTACAAGTCTGTGATTGTGCCATTGTACAGGGGTAAAGGGTCACAGCAAGAGTGTTACTGTGGAATAAACCTGCATTGTGGGCAAATTGAAAAGGTTCTGATTTAAAGAGTGATGGGTGAAACTTATAAGAAAATATATGATGTGTGAAAGAGTTTTAGGAATGGAAGGTTTGGACCAGGTCTTATCCTTACCAAGAATAGTCACAAAATTATTGACAAATAACCAAAAGTCCATTGAGCTTTTGTAGATTTGGCAAAGGCAAAATGACAAGGTGAGGAAGATCATACATAGATATCACATATAGAGTATGCAGCAGTGTGCCACGGGCACCGGAACCACTATATAAACATTCTAAAGCCTGTGTTAGGGAAAAAAGGTGCACAAAGAATGGTAAAATCTCTTTGCTGTAGCTGTTTATTCATGAATGACTGTTTAAAAGATTTGAAAAATATTACAGGAGATTGAGAATGAATGAAAGTGTCTCCTATATACTGACAATCAAATAATTTTGGCATCAAAGAAGGACTTGCAAGCCACGGTTTACTGTATGCATAGGGCATTAGTAAGAAAAGAAATGAAAGTAAATGTAAGCAAAACAAAAATAATGATATGTGAAAGAGAAGAAAAGATTTCCAAATATAAGTTCAAACTGAAAGAGTTTGTGTATCTGAGTATCTGAGGCACAAAAACAAAAAAGGGGCTATAAATTGCTCCATTAGCAATCAGGCCTTATTAAAAAAGGCTGGTCCCTATACTTATGTATACTGGTTGTGGCAAAAGGATAAAAGCAGGATTAATGTAGTGGAAATAAGAGCTTTGAGAGGAATGGCTGGAGACTCAATGAAGGAGAAATTGTGAAATAGTTCAATTAGGGAAATGTGCAGTGTGAAAATATAGAGAAAAATCGAAATTGGTATGTTTATATGGTTTGGACATATAGAAAGGATGGCTGAAAAACGACTGATATGATTTTTTTATAACTCAAATTTAAATGGGCAAGTTATAGGGGACAATCTAAACTAATATACTTGGACAAAGTAAGAAATATCCTGAAAGGTGGCCAAGTCAAGAGTATCTGTAGCCAGTGAACATCCATGAAAGTATTAATGAAAGTTGAGGAAGCTAGGGAAGTATATTTGGATCATAAAAAATGACAAATTGTAATCTCCACCTACCCCCTGGGTAAAAGGAGTGTATTCGAAAATATAGGAAGGGTGTCTAAACACTATCACATGATTGAAAATATTTCATCACTTCCACATGCCAATTGTTCATGGATATTATAATTTCTATGTCCCAAAAAATAATAGCTCAATGGTCCCAATAAATATTATTGGATAGTTAAGCAAGTCAAATTAATTTACGATTAGGTTTTACTAAGTGGTTTATATATTGATAAAATAAATATTATTGAAGGTTATATAAAAGCACATTAAGATTAAAAGAAATAGAAGATATGAAGGTATATTTTCATAGTTATTAAGAAATGTTAATATAAAGGAACCTCTCTAATTTGAGGATATTTCTTTTTAGTCTCCAAACTCAGCGTCTTGAAATCGTTTTGTAATACTTCCATAAATTTTTTTGTACAATCATCTCCAGTCACAGCACTCACGAATGCCATTTTTTAAATGTATATTTAACTTATTTATTTTATTATTTCATTTTATTGAAGAAAATTATCTAAAAAAAAATTAAAAATATGCCATGTACACAACAATCGACATGACAGATTTGACACTTTTGACAGTAATAAGACACGTTCAGAAACATTAAGTTTTGTTTCATATAAGATATTTAGAAGTTGTTGCAATAGTCAAAATAGTAAAAAGTGGAGTAGTCCGTAATGCTTTTTAGGAATATTGTGAGATTAAACTTCATATAAAATGCAATGAAAAAAATCTATTTTAATTGTAATCCACATCAAAATATTTAATTCTCAAAATGTACCTTTAATATATTGATTTCAGAACGAAACACATGATTCTTTCTACAAATAATTATAAGCATTGATACATATGTGAAATATGATCACTTATCAACATACCCATAGAAATGAACTCCAAATTAAACTGCAGTATAAATTTATTTAGAAAAGTAATAGAAAAGGTGCCGTTTTATAATGTTGATAAGAAATACGAAGATTTTTTTTTTTTAATTACAATAAATTTGTCTGATCCGGAACGAAAAATTTTACACCTATGCCATATATTTAAACATCGTACTAAATTAGTAAATTATTTAATTTTCTTGAAACTAGTGATTGTATGATCTTCATTGACCTCATCTTAATTTAGAATTTATAACGATATACAATTCCAAAATAAATGTCAAAAATATTTTCACTAGCTGTAAATAAATTACTAGATACCTACTTATACCTACTTAGTTTTACAAATACGTGGCACGTATGTTAAATTGAACCATTTGTTGATGTGAATAAATTGTATAAAATATAAATAATATAAAATGTGTAATAAATAATTATCAAATACTAGCGGTCCGGTAGGTATTTCACTACATATTGAGTTATACAATTCCAACGAAAAGTGGATGATTTTTATATTATCAAATATATGTTTATTATTAACTTTTCTTTCATGAAACGATCGATTGGTCTTTTTTATTATTATTTATTTAAGTAGCATAGTCATTTTAAAGGAAATAGACACAAATCTTTCTTTTCATTTTAAAAAAAATCTTAATAATATTTTACGAATATATGAATATAATACGTACCTATATTTCCATTTTTAGGTAGATATCATATTATTTTAATATGATATTTACCAGTATCTTTGATTTCTCTTATCTGAACTTTAAACATTTCTTTGGAAAAAGCATTGTTAGATAACGGTTTTAAATTGACTAGTAAAATTTATTTTCAAAGCATTTTACCTTTCACATTTTTTTAAACTAATTGGCTGGTCTTGTGGATCCACTCGAAATGGATTTATTAATAAATTGAAAAAAAAAATCAGCTTGCTACAAAAACTGTGTTAATTTAATATCTCTTACTTTCCTTAATTGACTATGCCTTTAATCTCTCTGAAGAACTTTTTGATAGCTTAGGACGGCTGCAATATGTAGTCATTATCTATCTGCGTAAGTTTTCAATCTGCGTAAGTTTGACAATTTTTCAAAATATCGCTCTCAACTTAAATGGTTGCCTATTCGTCAGCGCAGAAATTTACATGATTTATCCCTACTTTATAATATTTTGTATTTTCCAACATCTGCATCCAAAATTAAGCTCAAACCTGTAGAAAATCTACATCGTTAATGACTTTGCGGAGAAAAATTTTTTTCAGTATAGCAACATCAATTTCTGATTGTGCAGAAGAAAAAACAATGGTGTGATTCCAGATTTTTATTTGTAAGTATTTATAGAATTCGTCTAATTTCAATTGACTAGAACAGAAAGACGTAAGTAGATAAGAATGTTCAAGCACGCCACCATGCCTATAACAAGGTATATACATTAAAAGATATATCTGTAAAATCATCGGACTGACGTACTGTCATTTCATTTTTTTATTCTTATTTATTCAGCTTGATTCAGCTATGCGCCATTTACTGCGAAAGATCAGACGATGTCTGGAGATTTCAGCACATCTTTAAATAAAATACGAGTCGGCGCAAGTGCAATGGCTGAATTACTGGCATTGCATACCTAGCTCTACCTAACACAGTGTCTATCACCCGCTTTCATGTTTTTCCGTGTTAAAATAATAGGAACCGGCAAATAGACGACCGTGTTTTGTGTTGTTTCGATCTATTTTGTCGGTAAGTTTGATTAGGTTGATTATTCTGTGCCAGCTAAGCAATTATTGTTCAACTTTGTACAAAGCGAACTGTCGTCAAATCACCAAACCGAAATCGAATTACACTAATCAATTAACAATTACTGCGATAATTACAATTCATCTCAGATAATTTCCAATGACTTATCGTAAAAACATAATATCATTTGAATGAGTGCCATTGGTTTGACCTGCAATGATGCACACATGATTTTGACAGATGACTCAGTCATGTAGTAAAAATCAAAAACACATGTCTAGTTTTGCTGAGATGTTGTTTTGTACTCAGTAATCATTGTTGTTTTGTGATTAGCTTTCCTTCCTTTGTTATTATTTTAATCAGAAACTTGTGTAAGTATTAAGTTTTAATATTCTATTGTTTTTTATAGTATTGTAGTATGTGTACATTATAATATTTATGTTCTGATAAAAATAAATGCAGCTGTGGTGCTATTACTCATGAGAAACTATTTGATAGATTAAAATCTGTTGGAAAGTGCCCATGATATTAGTGGTTCTTATTTTGCATGTAATTAGTATGAGAGTTTATATTCACATATTCTAATCTGTAAGAACTTTATTCCAAATATTAATTCAAATCATGACAAAATTAAGTGTGATATAATATGTATATAAGTATTTTATAAAGCTTGTTAAAAAAAATAAATTGAAATAAAATAGAATGTATTAATGTTGTTTGGTGTAAAATAATTGAACATGTGATTCTAGTGCATTATCAATGTGTTATTAATCATTGCTTCATTCATTGGCCATGCATCACTTTGAATAAACACCTGGTATAATAAACATCAATATCTTCTTATTTTGCTGTAACTGTAACACTTATTTATATAAAATCAGGTTCTTGTATTAGTTTAATATGCAATCATGAGTTATGCATTGACATATGAGAAGCTGATGATAATAAGGCCAAGTTAGTAAGTACAGAAGGTATCCATTTTCCACATGCTAAAATAAAATTGGAACAATGTTGTATTAAACTAGATCAATGACCTACTTTACTTCAGGATTAAGCCTGACAATGCGGCTTTAATTAAATTTAAAATATGAGATGAATGCTACTATTTTGCAATCATCTTACAAAGAGTTAAATTCAAGTGTACATTATTTTTCACATTTGCCATATCTAAACATTTTGAAATTAACACTAGATACTACAAGTTAGTTCAACATAAACAAATATTTAAGGCTTGTGTTCTGTATGTGATCTGTCTATGTGGCATCTGGGGTAATAGATAGATATAAACATATATTAATCATACATAGTTAAATATTAGTCATTTTATAGAAATATTTATAGTATATAAACAGTTATGCCTAAGGCACAAATTCATTACACTAACATTGGAACTGAAACCTGGGATATCAAAGATAGCAACTACATTGTCTTGTTTCAAGTAATTGAAATATTAAAAAATACTTTGAACCCATGAATGCATGCACCTTTTGTGCAGCATGTTTAGTGAATTTCATTTTGGTTTCAATGCTGGCAACGGAACTAGTGTCAACACTTTGAAATTTTTATTAAAATGTCCTAATAAATATCCTTTACCTTTTGTTTCAGATAACTCATCAATATTCTACAGTACCATTTTCCAAACTCTTCCTGAAGACTGTTTACTTTATACCTTTTTAAATTTTGCATTGATAGTTGTAGTTCATTAGTAGAACATATAGAGATGGATGCCAACACATAGAGAGAGAATAAAAAGACGGAAATAATTATTTATTTTTATTAATCAATTAGTCTAGCCTATACAGCTTCTATTTAGTTCTTTATATTTATATATATATATATATAGATGAAGTATATAACATTCAGAAACTACAATCACAATTCAGATCCAAGTATTCAATATGAATGTTTCTGAATATGTTTATATGTAAGCCTATATTTATTTGATGGACCAGTATGGACAATATGGCGTCAAATGTGTCTATGAGAAACAGCAAACAACGGAAGGAGAACCTCATTACGAGGAAGCAAGATAAAAGTCCAGAAAAGACAATAAGAGGCACAAGAGGTGCATACCGAGGAATCCCTTCAACATCTAAGAGGAGCGAGGAGGAAGATGCCACAACAGGCTCTACGGAAAGACTGGATAGACCAAAGAAATTCATTTCACCGAAAAGCAATTATGGCCTCGGGAAGCGGCCAGACTTCTCGCTCAAGAACAGGAATGTGCATTTAACTTCATCTCGATATGGGCAGGTGAGTTGTAAGCATAATTATTTCTCAACATTTTCTTAAGAAATCATTTTACAAACAATTCTTTAATCTGAATTAGTTATAATATATGAGCAACTCATGTTTATGCCTTATAGTAGCGGTGATGAAAGATGTACATATATTACTATTTTCAAGTCGACACAATTTTTTTGGGAATATGTATGTGTTAAGTATAAGATCATATGTTGTTTTTATTATGTTCAGAGAAGTTACTACATGTAATATTTTTACGGGTACTCTTGACTTGGCCTTATATTTTCCGTACAATGTCCACAGTGGAGTGGATAGTACACAACTTTCAAGGTGCCCCGTGGGGGTAGATGTTTGTATGATAGCAAAAATTTGTACCTTCATGTTAATGGTCTTTAGTTATGGTTGTTAATAATTCTATCAACATTCATATTTATGTATGTAAAATATATGTATGTCTATCTGTTACCATACACACAACCAAAACACAAGCCTTACCAAGCTTGCTTTGGGTTAGACTAATATTTTTCGTTAGGTCCTAGTACGAGGGGCGGTCAAAAAGTTCGCGGAATGGCGGGGTTGGCGGGGGTGAGGTCGCTCCTCCAGGTAGCCGCTACTTGAGTAACTCATTATTACTATATATGCCAATTTCTAGCCTAATTGGGTCATTAGCTTTCGAGTTACAAACGAGTAAACAAGTAAATCGGGAACAAACTAGCCACTATGGAGAAAATTGAACATCGCGCCGTCGTAAAGTTCCTCACCAAACAAGGAAAAACGCCTCAAACTATTTTGCAAGAGATGTTAGCTGTTTACGGAGACTCTGCTCCTGGTAAAACCATGATTTACAAATGGCACGGCCTTTTCAAGCAAGGAAGGGAGTCAATTGAAGATGATCCTCGACCTGGACGGCCCATTGAGGCCACTACGCCGGAAATCATTGAAAAAGTTGAAAAACTTGTATTGGAAGACGGAAGGTTGAAGAAGAAACAACTTGCAGCATCAGTTGGAGTATCAGAAACCACAATTTTAAATATTCTTCATCAACATCTTGGCATGAGTAAAGTGTGTTCAAGGTGGGTCCCGAGAATGCTCACGCCGCTGCAAAAACGTGAGCGCGTCAACTGTTCCCGCGAGTTTTTGGACCGCTGTGGAGAAGATAGGGAAGAAATTATGGCCCGAATTGTAACCGGTGATGAAACTTGGGTTCACCACTATGAGCCTGAGTCAAAGCAGGAGTCGATGCAGTGGCACAAAAAAGGCACACCACCCCCTAAAAAATTTAAAGTGTCGCAATCGGCCGGAAAGATCATGGCGACTATTTTTTGGATACTGAAGGTATTCTTTTGATCGATTATAAAGAACGTGGTGTTTCTATAACGGGAGAGTACTACACTTCCCTATTGGACCGATTAAAAGAAGCTATTAAAGAAAAAAGAAGAGGAAAACTGACAAAAGGTGTACTCCTTTTGCACGACAACGCGCCCGTTCACACGAGTCATGTTGCGACGGCTGCCATTCATCGATGCGGTTTTGAACAACTACGCCATCCACCCTACAGTCCAGACCTGGCCCCTAGCGATTTTTATTTATTCCCAAAGATGAAGAAAGAGCTGCGTGGAAAAAAATTTAGAGACGATGATGAAGTCAAGTCGGCGATTTCGGCGTATTTTGATGCCCAAGACAAAACCTATTTTTTCGACGGTATTAATAAGTTATATGCCAGATCCGAAAAATGTATTCGTGTTAAGGGGGAATATATTGAAAAGGAAAAATAACATAATGTATCATTTCATCTTTTTTCCCAGTCATTCCGCAAACTTTTTGACCTCCCCTCGTATGTTTGTCTAGGTCAAAGGTTCCTAAACGTTTTTGTGTCGTAGACCCTTTGCTATGTTTTTCGGTTTTTGGGTACCATAAATTTATAGTTATTTCACAAAAAAAAAAATACAACATAATTGGGAAAAACAGCAAAACTCTTAATTCTAGTAATGAATGAACAATTTACATGTCGACAAATTTATACGGAACTCTCGTTGCACGAGTCCGACTCGCACTTGACCGGTTTTTTTTAATTTGTTTATGGACTGACTAGTCACATACAGCTTCGGTAACTTAGAAAGTTAGAGAAAACTGACGTAATCCTGCACTAACCTTAAGTGACCTCTATCACCTGATGATATAGACTGTAATGTTGTTCAGATGTCTTGTGAGTGTTAGTGCACGATAATTTTATCTCCCATTAAACGGCGGCAATTGACATCGCGTTTTAGTTTAAGAAATATACAGAATCCAGGCTGTGGTCACGGCCACTGTCTTCGTGTCTGCTGCCAGATATGTACATGCAATCATCAATTTTGTATTTTATAAATAAATCTTTATATCTCAACGCGATCCAGTTTAGCTGTTAGTTATGTATTAAGTCGAACTGTTGCGTCATTGCGCGGTCCGTTAGTTCAGGCGCTGCGACATGTTTCCTGTGACCTTAGCGTACTATACGTTGCCGACTGCTACTTAGTATCCAGTATAATGAACTGATCAAATCATTATCGCCGCTGTGATCGAATCATTTTTGCATGTTGGAACCAAATTTCCTTGCTCTTTTTTAGGGTTCTGTACCTCCAACGGTGAAAACGGAACCTTATAGCATCACTTTGTTGTCTGTCCGCCTGTCCGTCTGTCAAGATCCGTTTTCTCAGAAACGCGTCGAGATATCAAGCTGAAATTAATATAACATACTCGGGTGAAGCAGTGAAAAAATCAAATTTCTAAATCAACGCAATATATAGATACGGCCGTTTATCTTCCATTTATATTGCATATTTTGATATTTGCAAGGGAATCAAAATCCATCCACAAGTCAAGGAAAAACTCCGAAAACCGTAAATTTGTAATGAACGAACAATTTACATGTCTACAAATTTGTACGGTACCCACGTTGCGTGAGTCGGACTCGCACTTGTCCGGTTTTTTACTCCAACTGTGGTATCACAACGAGCAGTTCTTTTTTCAGTAGCTTCTTCACGGGGCTGCAATGGTTGACCACGTAATTCAACTTTCTCGACTTAAGAGACGGGAACGATTTATTTATTATACTTGGGCAAAAAGAAGTCAGTAGGGAGTAAAGCAGGAGTGTACGACATTGGAACGGTTAATTAGATATTTCGACTTTTCGGATATTCAGTTATTTTGCTTGACCAGTTACTATTGTCTTGGAGAAGATCTATTTTATATTGCTAGTTGAAATTACGAATTTCCTCAACGATTTTATGTCATTGCGAATAACTACTCTTTTCTAGTGCTAATATAATAACAAAATCATATATAAAAAGGATTAACATATCTATGTTAAATCTTTGATTACGATAAGTGTTTGCTTCTTCGTATTGATTTATAGATGTTCTCTTTCATGACATAGTGTTAATGTTTGCGTAATCACTTAAATTTGAATTGACGATAATGACGTAGAATCGGAAACAAACTCAAATCGGAATCAAATCAATTCGATTTATAATAAGTTCACTAAATAGTGAACTTTTGTGTGAAAAATTTTAACACTTCACATTTGTGCACTATTGTGTTGACGGTGATCGCTTTACAGATAGATTAGTTTACCACTCACGGCTTCGCTCGTGTTATATCGGATATTCTAAAGGAAAAAATATTTTTTTTTGCGGGTAAAATTTCTTTTGTTCTTTCTCGGGCCTCTCTCTCTAACCAACCCGATACCGAATCGCATCAAAATATGGCCAGCTATTTTCATCAGATATTCGCACACAGCAACAAAAGTATTTCCCGTGGTAAAATTTCCCTATGTCCGTCTATCAATATATTATCAAGTTTCGGTAAAATTGGTTTTACGTATGTGAGCCTATTCAAACAAAAAACTTTCATCCCCTATTTTACCTACGCGGTTATTTTTTTTTATTGTATTAATTCATACATACATAAATGTCACGCCTTGTTCCTAATGGGGTAGGCAGAAATAATTAATAATTCATATCATAGAAAAATAAGAAGCGAACTTCTGGGCGTAGTTTCCACAGCAACTCTCAACCCCTTTCGCCACTTTTTACTATTATAAATAGCCTATGTTTTTTCTCAAGCTCCTAGATTATCTGTGTACCAAATTTTATTTAAATCCTTCTTTAGTTTTGTCGAGAAAAAGAGATAGACAAACAAAGCATTTACAATACTAGTAATGATACATTCTAAAAATAAAATAATAGATATTTACTTTCTTTATTGTGCACATAAAACAAAACATAAACATAAATTAAAAATAATGTTCATAAAGGTAACACCGCCTTTGTCGCTAAGATCGACGTCTTCCAAATAACTTTTGTCTATGTAAAAAGAATATAATAGTATAGCATAATTAACTGCATAATTTGAATATACTTATATTGAAATGCTTAGAAAAATATGCAAACAAGAATACTACCCATCTGACCTGGTCTTTGCTGCAGCCCTTGTCGGTTGTGACCAGCCCTTAGTCGCTTGCGCGCTGCTGACACAATCAAACACGCGACGCGCGCACCAAGGCAACTGATAGTTTCCCATGAAATAATGATTTGAACTTCACGCTTCCCAATCGCTGTTCTTTATCTGTCTAAGTATTTAGAGAAAGACTCCAGTTGTCTACAAGAGCGTCGGTGGCGCTGTAGTCTCGGCACTGGTCTGTGCGCCGCATAGAATCGGGAGGCCCGTGATCTAATCCCCACCGTGTACCAATGTGTTTTTTTTTCCGAATTTCATATGTACATTTATCTGACGCTCCTACAGTGAAAGAAAACATCGTGAGGAAACCCACACTGGGCCAGCGTGGTTGACTAAGGCCTAATCGCCCTAACGTAGTAAGGGCAGGCTCGAGCCCCTCGGTGGGGACGTATATGAGCTGTGATGATGTCTACAATAGGGTAAATGACTACAATTGAATATGCCTATTTCTATTATATAAATATCAAAGTTGAGCAATTTCTATCTCATGAACGTAATTCAATATAGAAATTTCACTTTAATTTTGTATTGATATTGCTTTTTGATTTCAAAAAAATGTACAATATTTTTTTTACAAAATTCTAATGAAACGATTTTGCACGACCAACTAGGCTGAATGTTAATGGATATTAAAATTTTTCTTTACAGCATCTTTCTTACTAACATTCTATGCAAATAATGATTTAATTTGATCCGGAATATATTTGAATGGTACTTTTTATACTTATATGCTGTGGTTTACAGTCAAATGCAACTCCAGCTATAAATATATCTCCAATCGATCGAGCGACGTTACAATTGGTACTTTGTAGAACGCTTCAGAGGATGCCTGCAGTATTATATGCAGGATCAAACTTAAGCCTTCTACAGTTCAGCAGTCTACAATCTGCTTCAGCTTGCTATCTCCTTACATACCCTGTGAAGTACTCCCGTAGCTAATCATTGCCTATCATTATAAGTGTAATCGTAGCGGGGTATTGATCTTGCACTAAATCCAGTGTAAGATATAAATGACCCATTAATTGTAAAGATACAGTTGAAGAGTTGGAGCCAAGTTGAACAATTACCGCTTAGTCTTCAAGAGGCAGGCTTCGATTTCGGAAGCATTAAACTTGACCCCTATTTGTGTCGACCCAATCTGCCCGCGTATCGCTGACCCAAATCATAGATATTGGAGTGCCGCAGGGTACACCTCTTGGACCTCTAAGATCAAGTGGTCTTCATCACACATTTTTTTAAGCACGTGTAGTGCCTGTAAATAAGCATAGGTCATCATTTTCATTGTCAAGTGTTTGCACATAAAAATCGAGGTGGCCGTCAGCGAGAAATATTCATACAATGTGTAGATTTAAAATCATATTAGGACATGTTGAAATATTTGCGTTTTTCTGTATATTGAAAGATCCGTCGCACGTTCTTTTTGTTAAATAAACAGTTTTTTATGCTTTATGTGGTCGTAAAACTATGCCAATATCATATTTATTTGTGTATGCTAGCACGTGTATTCGCGCCATCCGTCAGTTCTCTACTCAGTGGTGTACTGTCAGCAAAATTAATCTTTATCATGAAAACTGTGTCATTGATAGAAAATACTGAAACAACGTTTCTTTATTATGCAATATTTAAGTAAATAAATACATAAACGCTTACATAATTTTTGTCACTAATGAATATCTCAATATGTCTGTTCGATTGAACGGTACTTTCACACGTTTAAGTTGATTCAATTTATTTTGCGGTTATCATCCGTTGACCTATCGATTTGTACAGAGGATCACAAGTTTTATTAACAATATAAATATATCTCCCGTTATCAGACGAACTACGTTACTGCGTATATTTTAGAATATTTTGATAAATCCATAATACTGATAATGACGTTCCAATAATAGTGACAAAGGATTTGTGATTACATTATTGTAATGTCTATATGGCATTTATGCATGTGGCAGATTAATTTATTGAATTTTTGATGAATGGCTGTTGGAAAATACCCTAGACATTGATTAGCTGTATTTTATAATTGTTTCTTTATGTAAGTACATACAAAAAATGACAAAAAAAGATACACTACATATCCTAAACTTTTATAATTAGTGCCCTGCTTGTTTTTTAAAAATACCGCGAGATTTAATTACTTATGGAATGCTTTTGACGACAAGCTTTTATATGTAAAAGTTTATTTTGTTCTTTTTAGCGCATTTAATAAAAGCTTGTATTACAAAAAAAATAATACTTTTATATTCCGACTATAAAACCAAGCGTAGCAAACCTTTTCATTTGATTGATACGCATATTGTAGGGATGCATTATAAATAATCGGTCCACCATCTTGGGAAAGTCCGCCATATTGGATTAAGAGTGACGTCACATTATTAATCGAGGTGTTCTTTGCAAGCCCTTTCATTTGATACCCATATTGTAGGGGTGCATTAAAAATAATTGATCCGCCATCTTGGTAATGCCGCCATGTTGAATTTAGAATGACGTCACACACATAACCATGCATTGTCATCCGACTTACACGTGCATGCAAAATTTCAGCTCGACCGGGAAGTGGGTCAAATTAAGATTCCAAGATTTTCTTACATAGTTACAAGTGAAGCTTAAAAAAGCTTTAAAGAGCTTGTAAAAAGAATGCAAATTAATAGGCAAATTAAATATATAGTTTACTATAGCACAGTACTATAGCATAACGCCAATAATGCTCCTTGACACGCCGTTTAAATGAGCTAACAGGGTCACATTCTTGTATATTGTGTAGAAGCGTATATCTTAATCCAACTGCTTGGTTGGCAAAAGATTGGGAATAAAACTCTGTTGTGTCTTGTACTTGGAGTGGATCATGTAATGAAGAGAGTTGCCTATTATTATTAAAACCTATTTAGTAGAATCAGTTACTTCGTCACAACAATACGAAGCACTTCTACTAAAAAGGTACCGCGATGGACCAAAGTGGATCTTGGTCTACTACAAAGAAAAACTTCATTGATAAGCCTTCGATCGGAACCCAAGTTGAGATTGATTATGGGAGTTGATCAGAGTTCATCTTTCCAATACCGGCAGCTTGTCTCGGGTAGGATTACCAGCTCTTTTCCATTCAGACAAGGTGTCCCAGTCAGCGAAACCTGTGTGATTTTATTTTGTCCAAGAAGTTTAGTTCTCCAAACAGACCCCCCAGCTCTCTGTTAGTTCTGATCCTCAAGCTGATATTATCTCCTTTGTATGTTCCTCACATCTTTCGAAGTATCTTTTGGCGACTAGAAATTGCTTTAGATCAAAATGTATTCTTTAGGTTAATTTATAAATTAGGCTTTTACAGGCTCTTACTGACGTCAAAAGAAGTTAAATGTCATTTAAAAAAAACATAAGAACAAGGAATTAAAAAAAAATACTTTACACCTGTTCGACAATTGGGAGAGCATTCTCGTGAACAGGCAAGAAACCCTGAAGGAATATTTTTTATAGTATTAATGTATTTGTATTAATGTAGTTACCACACATGGGTCAGTGGCATAATGAGAAGTTGAGTGGTTAGTATACCGGTTTCTAGGTGTCGCCATCTCTGACATGTACGCGGCGACGTATGCGTCGCGGCTTGTCGATGGGGGAGCGCCCTGGAACCCGCGCACGAAGTGCCTAAGCGGGAGTGGCACCGACGGATTGTGTCGGCCTGGCGTGCGCAGCTCGAATTACGGATCTGCGCGCGCCAGCGGGCCGTCGGTGCCGTACTCCCGCACCTCGAAGCTTGACTCCACGGGAAGGAGCAGGTCACCTACCGATTGACTCAAATACTCACCGGGCACGGTTGCTTCGGCGAGTATCGGTGTCGAATAGGACGGGAGGGATCGACACATTGTCACCACTGCGCATCCGACCTCGATTCGGCCCAGCACACGCTGGCGGAGTGCCCCGCGTAGGCCTCCGAGCGCCGAGTCGCGGAGATCGGGCGAGATCTGTCTCCGCCGGCATTGATTGCGGCAATGCTGGCGGACGAGGGAGGTTGGAGGGCTATGGCCTTGAAGCAGTGATGCTCCAGAAGGAGGCCGCCGAGCGGGGTCGGGAGATGGCCGATCCCGCTCGAAGAAGGCGGCGCCGGGCTGGGTAGCACAGCTACAGCGCCGCCGCGGGTCGCCGGCGGGCGCGAGGAAGTCGCGATTGCTACGGCGACCCGGGATGGAACACGCACCTTCCGTGGCCGGGGGGCGCGTCGTCGGTGGAGGAGACCGGGGGAGGTAGTGTAGCCTCCCCCGAGGAGGGCTCCCCTCTAGGCAGGGGAGCGGAGGCTGGGGGTTCCCGGAAGTGGCTTGATGTTCCCGGGGGCTCCCTACATGCCTGAGGAAGGCCATCCCTGAGGTTTTTAGTGGGTAGGCCTCCCCCTTTTGGGGAGGAGAGCCCCACATAACCACCGGCTCGCCACTTCCGGGGTATGAAATTTAATGCATTTCCCTCAGGGGAACAAAAAAAAATGGTGTCGCCATCTCAGTCATGGTCATGGTTGTTAATGCTGTATATATTTCTATCAAAAATATGTATGTCTACCCTAGTTCCCATAACACAAGCCTGTCGAGCTTAGGCTAATTGCTGTAAGTGTAAGAAATATTTATTTATATAGTGTTGAATATTTAGTGGGATGCTTGGGTGGTTTGGGCATGTAGAACGGATGGATGAAAGTAGACTAACCAAAATGATTTATGAAGCTGGAGTGAGTGGAGACACGGGACGAGGAAGACCTAGGCGAACATATTTCGAACAAATCGAAAGTGTCCTCAAAAAAGGCCAGGTCAGAAGTACCCGCAATCGTCGAGCATGTATGAGGAATGTTATGAAAGTAGATGAAGCGAAAGAGATATGTAAGGACCGTAGCAAGTGGAAGGACGTAATCTCTGCCTACCCCCGTGGGAAAAAGGCGTGAGTGTATGTATGTATGTAATATTTAGTTAATCACTTACTTTATAATCTTTACTAAATATTAACAAATTATAATTATGTTAAAGTTGTACGTAGTAACCTTGAAGATGCTATCTGTACATGTTGAATAAGTACAGTAAGTACGTAGCAGGCTGTGATAGGTGACCACAGAACGTGATGCCTACGAAGTTACGCTATAATTAACCGCTCGTCATCCTCACACGTGCCGCCTTCTCTGGAGGCGCACTATCTCGTCTTCCACTTATCGCGCCCATACCTCTATTTATAATCTCGCTTGTGATAACGCGAGCTATGTCGGGATCATCGGGATAGAGAGGCTTTTGTTTGTTTATTATTGCTGAAAGATAATGTAGATAACGGGAAGTGCTGCTGTTCTTAATATTGTGCATGGTGACAATCAGTATTGGTTAGGTTTTGTTTCCTGTGAACCTGGTGATTTTATTGTTTTTGTGGTGGCTAGAGCTCATTATTTTTTGGATGCGTTACATAGCTTTTAGCATCTTAAATTTTCTGGATTCATTGCTGGGTCAGCACAGTGGGGGACGGGCTTTGGATTGCAAATAAATATTTGTATGTTATATCCGATTTTTTGTTGATACTCTCGAAATATATTTAACTCTTTGTTAAACCACTATAATAAGGTCCTCAGGGGTTGTGCAGACGCAGGAATTGATTGCGATATTTTTCATTATAGTTTAAAGAATTTATTGTCTAACTAGCTTTCCGCCCACGGCTTCGCCCGCGTTATATTCGAATTTCCCACAGGAAGGATATGTTTTCCGTCGGTAAAATTATCTTATTTCCTTCCTTGGGCCCTCGGGTTTTACGATTGATATATACGGGGTGGTTACCCCGTATATCTCAGCCTCTAGACTATCTATGTACCAAATTTCAATTAAATCGGTTCAGTGGTTTTAACAATATTTTCATACAACCTATTATCCCTCCTTTCAACCTTTAACAACCCTTTACAACCTTTTTTGTATTAAAAAGTAGCTTGTGTCCTTTCTCGGGCTCTAGACTGTCTGTGTACCAAATTTCATTTAAATCGGTTCAGTAGTTTTGGCGTGAAAACGGAACAGACAGACAGAGCTACTTTCGCATTTATAATATTAGTATGGATAATTTAAGGTAACTTGTGGTTTAATTGTAAATAATGTATGTATGTTTCTTCTTTTTATTTTTATCTATGTTTTGTTTAGTTTATCCGAAATTGAGTTTTGTTATTCCAACATATCAACTTGACTTGTATAGAGTTCTTTCACTTTCCTCCTAATAAAGATGATGAATTAGACAGAGAAGATGCATCAAACGGAAGCACCATCCTGATCGGTATTGTGTTATTAAGGATATTATTTATTGTATTTTTGCTTTTGTTAATTGTGTTGGCTGTGGAATTGCCTTTGTACTAATTCTTCTTTTTTCTCTTGCTCTCTTCCCAATTTTAATTCGGTTCGGTGCAACACTTCTTCCTTTTCCACTCTCCTCTATCACTCGCCATTTTGACACTCACTCCCTTCTTCAACAGAACAAAATTCATACAGTCCATCCATTTTTTTCGGTATTTTCCATAACTTTCCTAGTAACATAATCATTCCCACTTCTTAATACGTGACCATACCTGGAAAGTCCTTTTTTCTCAAATTTTCATCAATAGGGGGTTATTCAGTACTAATTACCACAAAAAATACATTTAAAACACCCATACAAACCGGTTTCACAGCCAGATATCCGCATTAACGCTTACAATTTATGTATGTATGGAAAGTGTTGAGGTTGAGAAATAGAAATAGTTTGGGGCTCGGAGAAGGATATATGCGGGTTGGGTTTTGATGCAATTTGGTTGAAGGAGGGTAGGAGACACGTGGAAGACCAAAAGGTAATTTTTACTGCGAAGAAATATATCTTTCGGCGAATCCAAATGTAAAGGGCCAATATAAGCAAGGGAAATATAAAAAGCCAAGCTGCGGGCGGAAAGTGCGTATTAATTACTTTTAGGATTTAGTGAAGTTCATATTAATAATAAATATTCAATGTGTGTAATAACAATTTTGATAAACGCTAGATAAAGCTTGAAAATAAGTTATTATTATTTAGTATACCTGTATCGTATTTTTATATAAAGCTTTTTACTATATAGGTAGCATTTTTGATTGAGAAAGTGTATTTCTTCCTGCCTATAAATTTTGTTAGTTTAAAATGTGTCATTTGCTGTTTGGTCTTTGATTGAATATAAGTTTGTCAGACTAGATTACCAGAAAAATCTATTAATCTTCTTCTTATATATAAAAATGAATCGCAAAATGTGTTGGTAAACTCATAACTCAACAACGCCTGGACCAATTTGGCCGATTCTTTTTTGTTAATGTTCGTTGAAGTTCAAGGAGGGTTTTTACAATGAGGAAAATTCGAATAATTATCGGAAATACCCTAAAAACAGCCCTTTTATTTTCCCATGCAAACGTTTTCTAACTAAAACGTACAGTCGAATTGAGTTTTATTGTTATTTTATAAAGTTCATATTGCAAGCACTCACTGTTGTCTAAGCAATGAAGGTGTGTTCCTAACATCAAAGAGTCAATTTGGGCTTTATTAACGCTACATATAGTTGAAATTCAATCATACCTATCAAAACAGTGTGCGTGCGTGCGTTGGAGCACAGAATACATCGTTGAATGATTTAATGTCACGTTCCAAAATTGAATAGCCACAAAATGTAATAGGTCATTTAGACTTTTTTTGCGATTTGGTTGGCTATGCGACATTATCTATAAAATAATTAGGAACAAAAAACTGCCACTGTACAAATCTTTTTGACAGGACGAAGTCTGTCGGGTCCGCTAGTATAAAATAAAAAAATGAAACAACACAGTTGCGTAATCATAATCACGAAGAAGGTGACAAATGACATTTTTAATTTCGTCCCTATTTTTTGTCATTAACTTTCATTTCACTTTATATTAAAGTTTAGTTTTCCATTTAGCAATGTCAGCTTGGGTCTTTACACCATGCAGTCATTTTAAGGTACAATCAACTCTTTTACGATATTCAGTTCACGCGACGTACCAACGATTTTATGTTCAACAGTACACCTACACTGGCCTGGTCATTGACCCCCGGCCTAAGTCTAGATATAAACTTTATTACTTAGGTCATGCAATAAAATGTATGCCATGCGTAGTGTTTTGTGAACGTATCGGTCGGTTAATTTAATATGAACCTTATCTAACGTATTATTAGGGTTGTGTAGAAATTGTAAATTCCACTGGTTTACTGACTAGTTGAATTTGACGAGTATTGCGGGTTAATACACGACTGTGTTTTATAAAGAAGTAATGGATACAAGGCGATCGTAACAGATTTTGTGTTACACAATGATGGGGCTGCAAATTGACCACTATTTGTATTATTTATCTGAAAATATATTTGCACTACGAGCTAACTTTCCACATTCGGTTCCGCCTGCTTTATATCAGTTATGCAATGCTGATACTAAATACGCTACAGAAAAACTGTGAGCGTTGTATATAATAAATTATAGTTTAAAAAAGTAAAAAAACACGACTTTAAAATGTATTGAATTAAAAATAAACTGTAGTAATCAATTGAAAAATTGATATTATTGAACAAAACACGTGGGGTGCTTCTGTTCATTATACATATAAACCTTCCTCTTCAATCACTCTATCTATTAAAAAAAAAACGCATCAAAATCCGTTGCGTAGTTTTAAAGATATCCTTTTCCGTTCGTGCTGCCAAGCTGTGGAATAGTTTGCCCGCTTCCATTCGTGAGAGACCATCCCTTACATCTTTCAAATGTCTTCTGAAAGAGTACTATATGTCTAATTAATTGTATTAAATTATATAATTATTATATATATGTATGTATGTATTTATGTATATATATATATATAATATATATATATTATATATATATATTATATATATATATATATATATATATAATATATATATATTATATATATATATATGTGTGTGTGTGTATATATTTATCTATGTATAAGTATGTATTTGTATATATATGCTTAATGATGTGTACATTTGAATAGGTTAAACACTTAATTACCCCTGCAATTTTAACGTCTTGCACCACTATTTGGGTTGGCTGGAAGAGATCGCTTTTAGAGATAAGTCCGCCCTTGTACACTATAAATAACAATAATTTTCATTTTTTTATTGTACAATAAAGTATTATATATTATATAAAGATATGAGCATACATAGAGAAGTAAGGACAGAGAAAGCGACTTTGTTTTATACTATGTAGGGATAATTCATAGGTAATCGATGTCTTGAATTGCTAAAAATCTTATCCTATCCTAATCCGAATTTTATCATACCTATATACTGATTATGACTGTAGACAATCCTTTCTTACCTCTGTCTACCTACATACTAAGGTATACGTCCTCATCATAGCATGCCGTTCAATATCTCTAATTCTAAATAGAATTGGTTAAATTACATTTCTTTTTATTCTATACATTATAACAGTTCTCTTTTAGATGAGAAATATTGTAGAAGTAACGACGTATCTGCGATTATTACTTTGAAAGATACAGCGCCATGTTTACGGCGCTGTCTTTTCGCGGGTCGCTCAAAAACGCTCCATACAAAGTACACTGCAATCGTGACGTATATGCTAAAGTCGCCTAATTTTATATATTTATATATATATATATATATATATATATATATATATATTATATATATATATATATATTATATATATATATATATATATATATATTATATAAACAAAATTGCCAATAACTTTGCTAGTTTTACGTTTATATATATACTTTCTATATTATTATCTATATTAAATAATATGACATTTTATGTGAGGAAGTTAGAAAGATATTCGTTTCATTAGAATTTTGTAAAAAATTATTGTACATTTTTTTAGAAATCTAAAAGCAATATCAATACAAAATTAAAGTGAAACTTTCTATATTGAATATTTCTATATAATAGAAACTTTGATAATCTTATATATACAAATGAATCGCAAAATGCGTTGGTAAGCTCATAACTCAACAACGCCTGGACCAATTTGGCCAATTCTTTTTTGTTAATGTTCGTTGAAGTTCAAGGAAGGTTTTTACAATGAGAAAAATTCGAATAATTATCGGAAATACCCTAAAAACAGCCTTTTATTTTCCATGCAAACGTTTTCTAACTAAAACGTACAGTCGAATTGAGCTTCATTGTTATTGTATAAAGTTCATATTGCAAGCACTCACTGTTGTCTAAGCAATGAAGGTGTGTTCCTAACATCAAAGAGTCAATTTGCGTTTTATTAACGCTACATATAGTTAAAATTCAATCATATCTATCAAAACAGTGTGCGTGTGGACGTTGGAGCACAGAATACATCGTTGGAGGATTTAATGTCACGTTCCAAAATTGAATAGCCACAAAATGTAATAGGTCATTTACTTTTTTTGCGATTTGGTTGGCTATGCGACATTATCTATAAAATAATTAGGAACAAAAAACTGCCACTGTACAAATCTTTTTGACAGGACGAAGTCTGTCGGGTCCGCTAGTCTAATATATATAAATCTCATGTCACAATGTTTTGTGCTCAATGAACTCCTAAACTACTTAACCGATTATAATAAAATTCGCACACCATGTGCAGTTCGATCCAACTTGAGAGATAGGATAGTTTAAATCTCAAATTATCGTTGCAATTTTAATTTATTGCTAATTATTTTGCTGTTATTATTTGACAGTCACAATTATCTGTTAACTCCAAATGATTCTAACAGATGTCGATACCTTTCGACTGGGTTGAGTAAGTAATCAATAGATGGCGCTGCTATGATAAATCTTAATATTATAAAACGTTTACAGGTTTTTTGCAGTGTATTTAGTATCTGCATTGTACCCGTGCGAAGTCGGGGCGGGTCGCTAGTAATATAATAAAAAATAGGCATATTCAGTTGTAGTCATCTACCCTATTTAGTCGAAGTTAGAATGATTTTATGTAACCCTTATTGTGAAGTTGGTCGTCATCTGTCAAATTTTGTTATTCTTTATTCAAATTAAATAGATATTTAAAAAGTGTTGTATAAGTAACATGTGCAAACCAAAACCATGCCTTCTCTTTCTAACAAATGATGTTGCGATTCGAGCGATAGAGCCGCAGTATAGACGTACACCGGGCTAATAAAGAGGCTGCAGCCCAAAATCCTTTGATGTGTCGATGGAATACGGGCACTATTCGCTTGGAACGGTCAACGTTGGCGCCAGCTACCAATATACCACCAAATAGTGGCTTTAGATTTATCCATCCGCATCTCCCCCTTTCCCCCCGGGTAATGTAACAAAAAAATAGCATCCATTATCAATTCTTCAGCAGCCACAAATTTTTAGTCCCTTTGGTCGACTCCGCATAGCCCTTTCAGTATTTTCGTACGCTTGCCTTTCGATGTTTTCCATAACGGAGCGTCTTACCGATTAAAAGTTACTAAACCACACAGATAAAGACTATTATATTACTGTACCGTACTGTTTCATATCTTTACTATAGAGCTGCCACATTTCCTTACATACCCTAGTATAATCAATTTAGCTTTTATCCTTATTACCATATACATTAATTGAAATATGAATTTAAACATTAAAATTTATTTACACTAGAAATCTTTAAAACTATTAGAAGATAAAAATCAAGAAACAATTAAGTCACATAGTCATCGAACGAGTCATTTAACGAGTGAACTTTTCCTAATGACCGTCTTATCAACAATACATTATATTAATTTTTATTGTTTAAATGTTTATCTACCATATTTTTTTTAAACTGGGCAAAAACTACCGTGGGAGAGCCATGCTTCTGCACGAATTGGGCCGGCTCGACCGGAGTGATACCACGGGCTCATAGAAAACCGGCGTAAAATAGCGCTTGCGCTGTGTTTCGCCGAGTGAGTGAGGGTACCGGAGGCCCAATCCCCTTATTCCCCTATATTCCCCTTATTCCCTTTTAAAAGGCCGGCAACGCATCTGTGACTCCTCTGATGTTGCGGGTGTCCATGGGCAACGGTTATCGCTCACCATCAGGTGACCCGTTTGCTCGTTTGCTGCCCTATCCTAAAAAAAAAATATTACAGATGGCGCCTATACTCTGCAAGAGCGGTGTCAGTCTTTAAATATTGTGCCTATGCCATTTTCGGTTTTGGGTAGACCCCCTAGTTACCTGATATTGAATGCCTGCATCCTACAACTTACAAAATTTTATAAACATTTAATTTTTTTTTCATAAGTACTTTTATAAATAATCTTATGTCTTTATATTAGAAGATAGTATAATGTAATTAAATAAGTATTATTAATGTATGTTGAGATCCATTATTTTTATTTTCATTTTATGGACCCCTCAATTTTTTGCCCCCTGGAGGTTGTCATGGACCCCTAGGGGTCGATATATACCACTTTGGGAATCACTGCTCTAAGCGGCCTACGGCATGGCCACTGTTTGTGTGTTTGTATAAAAATGCAAGAAATCACTGTTCCTTACAATTTCCATTTTGTATTGCCGTATTCATTAAATTTTTGCCCTTTCGCAGAAGAAATCGACACGACGATCATATAATTTAACAGTTCAATAGAAATGTGACTCATAAGAAACTCGAGAGAGTCTAATCCATGAGCACTGGATAGTGACCCATTAACTGCGCTCGATTTGCAACGTCAGCTCATGTCATGAGCATGACGCCATGCCTAATCTGTACGATCTCCAATTACTGCACACACGTATATACACACAATAGTTGAGACCTTTTTGGCATCGCGATAAGGCATGCGTTATACATATTGCAAAAACGCAATAATAGACAGAATAATTGGTATTGTTATAAATTATTGTATTGAATCAATCGAATCGAAATCGACATAACAATGTGTTCGTTTTCACAATTTTAATTTCAACAAAAACTTATTTTCCCCTTTCAGTACATTTTATGTCATAACTATTATTACGTAAAAACTTTTATTTTTATTTTGGTTAAGTTTATTTTTGACTTTTTAGTATTGTTTTATTACTTTTATCAAGCTTTTTCATTTGATTGTTATGAAAACGATAAGTTGCCATTTTGTACCGTCCGCCATATTCGCCCGATTCAAAATGGCGGCATTAATAATATCTTGTATTGTTATCATAAGGAAATGCGTATGCAAAATTTAGGTTCCGTAAATTATGCTTTAGTGCAAGTGGGTGAAATATTGATTGCAATATTCCACGACATACGAGTTTAAATACATACACGTGAAGTTAAATAAAAGGAAGGAAGGAAACGAAACCAAATCGTTCCACTCAAC
This sequence comes from Scirpophaga incertulas, assembly GCA_036419045.1. NCBI lineage: Eukaryota > Metazoa > Arthropoda > Insecta > Lepidoptera > Crambidae > Scirpophaga > Scirpophaga incertulas. The sequence continues at coordinate 39,261,318 of CM071629.1, read as the reverse complement.
CAATCCTAGAGCTAGATATCACGTCATCGAACAGATGACGTGATATTGTGTCGTTCGGATTGGTTAAGCCGAACGGTTCGGTTGCGTTTCGCTTGCGATTTATTAGTGCGATCGCCCCTCAGAACGGCGTCCCAAACCGGTGTCCACCTTCCCGGTACGGATTACGACGGAGAACATACATCTAAGCGGACGACTACCGGAAGTATCACAGAAGGCGTTTCAATTCTTCCTGGACCAGCCCCTCGTAGTTCGGGATTCTTCTCAATCCCAGCCACAGTTAAGTGTGCCAGCGTCGTGCACAATTCGGATTTATCTGGCACGATTATTTAGTTAAGTGGTCCGGACACATGATAACTTCGAAAGTTCCGATTCTGTAGTGATTTTATTTATAAAGTCTTTATGATATGAACAATAAAGTTCATATAATTAGGACAGTTAGTTTTGCTTACTTCTAAAAAGGCACTTCTTGTACTTTCAATCTGCGATAGGTTCTAATAATTATGTGTCGACGAAAAATTATTTTGTCTTGCCCTAAAACGGACGTCAGCGTTACGTTATTGCAACTGTGCAGGCGCGGGTCACTACAACGTGCAGGCGAATTATTACCTTACTCCGTTGTCATTGAGATGGTTTCGATCTCGTGTCTGTGTGTTGCACGCAATCTACAGGTGAAATGTTGCTAAGTTGCCGATCGACAGGAGTTATTATGATTTCAGACTATGCATATTGATATCTCCTCGTTACAAATTAAAAGTTTCCATGTGTACATATAGACATTGCTTAACACCTGAATAAACTCAGTATTCACATCAGTAAAGGTAGAATAGATATTGTGTGAATAAAACTGTTTCAATTATCAAATAAAAATAAGTTATTTGATTGAGCCTTAACAACTTTCTTTCTCGACTATTGTCTTGCCTCGTTTTGACAGGTGTTATCGTCATAGTTTATAGCTATATCTCTTCTTATGCGAATAGAAAATAACGGAACCCTTATGGATTCGTCACGTCTGTCCGACCGTATGTCACAGCCACTTTTTTCCGTAACTATAAGAGCTATACTGTGAAGTAAGAAACTTGGTAAGTAGATGTATTCAGTGAACCGCATTAAGATATTCATACAAAAATACAAAAAAAGAATAATACACTTTTGGGGTTCTTCATACTTAGAACTGAAACTCGATTTTTTTTTCATCAAACCCGTACGTGTGCGTATCTATGGATAGGTCTTCAAAAATGATCTGAGGTTTCTATAGGTCTTCAAAAATGATCTGAGGTTTCTAATATATATTTTTTTAAACTGAATAGTTTGCGCGAGAGACGCTTCTGAAGTGTAAAAATGTGTGCACCGTAGAAGTTACGTAACTTCTAAAATAAGGGAACTATAAATGTAATAATAATATATATATATTTTTTTTATATATTCTAGGCTCGGCAGATGACCTCCTCCCGCCTGATGTTAAGCGGTGAGAGAGGCCCAAATGAGATGACAGATAGGATAGTGACTTTACTCCACTCTCCTACCTGCCCTATCCCTGCCGGCCCAAAAGATGCCTTTTCACGCCTCTTTTGAAGGAACCCATGTTGTAGGATGTAGGAAACACATACGCAGGCAGAGAATTCCAAGTGCGGGAAGTACGGCAGAAAAAGGAATCTTGGAATTTCTTAGTGCGGTGTGGAATGGGGGACGTAGTGTACGGATGGCTCCGAAGACCCTTACGTGTGTTTCTATAAAGGAAAGGAGAGGGAGGGATAAGGCTAAAGAGTTCTATATGATGTACAGTCAGCAACAGGTCAGGCATTACATAGCTCTACGAAAGCGGCCGCTATAACAAGCGGTATAAGTGCTGTCCAAAGGTCAATATGTAAAGCCGGACGTGTTGCTGTGTGTACATTACCATGCAAACTTTCACCGAAAATTGATTTGAAAGATATCTATAAACTTACATCTATACGAATATCTATAAACGTACAAATAACAAAGTTATTGGCAATTTTGTTTATACGCTCATACAAATTAGGCGAGTTTACTCAATTATGACCTTACGATTGCAGTGCACTTAGTATGGAGCGTTTTTGAGCGACCCGTGACAGAGCCGCAAACATGGCGCTGTATTCAAAAGTAATAATCGCAGATACATTGTTACTTCTACAATATTTTTCATCTAAAAGAGTACTCTTATTATATATAGAATAAAAAAAATTGTCATCTACCCAATAGCGGATAATCCAAGAAGTATCAAAATAAAGCCAGCTGTTTTTATTCGATTTTCCATGGATAAATGTAAACTCCTATATTCTTCTTCGGGTCTTTCAAATATTCCCTATATCAACTTTCGCTTAGTAGTTAAAATTTTTACAAAATTTCAATGTCATTTACACAGGGTTACCTGGTAAGTCGTGCGAACCCCGTTAGGGGGTCGTGGTTCCCACCATTTCTGACAAATTTCCCCTTGGAACCCCGCCCCCCAACTTAACCCTTTTTTAAACTTTTTTGAAAAAAATGTCCGATTTTTGTCTATTGGCCCATTTTTTTTGTTTATTATAATTCAAATATTTAGTTTTATACTATTTTTGTGTAGCAGATTAGTTTGTTCATCATAATGCAAAATAAAAATAGAGTTACCTCAACTAAATAGGTTGTAGATAAAAGATTGATAGTTATAGCATCAAACAAAAATCAGTACAAATCAAACTTCAACCAGCAATAGTAAAAAAAAAATCTATGACACGGGCTGCAGACACCTTTAAAAATATCTACGTTTCATTAGCTATTCAACAAGGTATAACAAGGTAGGCTGCTATTAGATTTCTGAATAATCTTTGGTAAAAGTCCTAAAAGGAGTAGTGAAATTAATGTAAAATTTATCAATTATGTTACAAAATAAAATAAAACAATTTAAATTAGGTTAAACAAATGTATTTTATTTGATCTTTCGTGTTCAACATGTCCACCTCTGTTTCGCACACACACTCGCATTCTGTTTCTAAGTCCATTTTTAACCTAGGAGGTAGACTCTGTACCAGGGTCGTCTGCATGGGTACCTCCGTCTTACCTATTTCCGCCGCCAAACAGCAGGGTTTGCTTTGCTGTGTTCCGGCGTGAAGGGTAAGATAGGCAGTGAAATTACTGGATACTGTGACTTTACATCTTATGTCACAAGTTGGCAACGTACACTGTGGTTCTTATGAGGTTTGCAGATTTGCTGCGAATCTCGTGGGAACCACATGTACTATAGGCGACTGTTACCACTTACCATCAGGTGGGCAGCCTGCTCGTTTGTCAACTTTAGCAATAAAAAAAAACAAAAAATAACCAACAGTTGTTTACGTAATAATGCACAATAAACAGGCAGACAGAGTTACTTTAGCATCAGCAATATTAGCAAAGATTATGAACTGTAACAACTTGCTTACAATTGCTATTTATAGCACTAACTAGTCCTTCCGACGTGGGCCGCTCCGGTTATCCCATTGTGTGGTGTGACGTAGAGGAAAGATTCTCGATTGCTCCCCTCTGCACCAGATTATCCTGGTAATTACCCAATTGCTGGCACAGCGCGTTGTTGACAAGCCGCAGTAAGGAATCGCTCTCACTGTTCGCCTTGTCGTCTTTAGTGTTAAGTGTAATACCATTTTTTTAATTCAAGGATAGCCGGTGCCGTCTGCAATGCGACATAAATAGATAGTTAGTCCCTAATATTGTGATCGTAGAATTAACGAGATATGCATATCCTAATATGTCCTGTTCTTAAGATTCTCAGTACCCCCTTTTTTTTTTGTTTCCCTCAGGAAAATTCATTAAATTGCATACCCCGGCTGTGGCGAGCCGGCGGTTATGTGGGGCTCTCCTCCCCAGAAGGGGGAGGCCTACCCATTAAAAACCTCAGGGATGGCCTTCCTCAGGCATGTAGGGAGCCCCCGGGAACATCAAGCAACTTCCAGGAACCCCCAGCCTCCGCTCCCCTGCCTAGAGAGGAGCCCTCCTCGGGGGAGGCTACACTACCTCCCCCGGTCTCCTCCACCGACGACGCCCCCCGGCCACGGAAGGGGCGTGGTCCATCCCGGGTCGCCGAAGCAGTCGCGATTTCCTCGCGCCCGCCGGCGACCCGCGGAAAATTCTCAGTACCTCTACATTTCCTCAACACTTAACGCTGTAGATTTAAATTACTGCCACCCTACCCGGCCTCAGCGTGCCTGTGTGTCATACCCTATTTTAAATGTACCTCTTTGGAACTCCAAATTCTACTCCCGCTCCTTGACTGTTCGTTCTGCTAGATTGTGAATCAATTGCTTCTTTCAAGCGCAATCTAAAGGAACACTACCTATGTAGTTTGTCTTAGACTACTCTCTGCACTTATCATATTATATATTTATATAGTATATATATATCAAATTAATGATCATATCTATTTTAATAATGTATGTATTGTATGTAGTATAAATATGACGCTTCTATTATATATATTTTAAAAACAATTATATATAAATACTTTGTCCTCGCAAATGTTTCTTTTAAAATGGCACAAACCCATCTAGGGTTGGCTGGAAGAAATCTCTGACAGATAAGTCCGCCTTTGGACCAATTACCTTGGTATTGTGTACAAAAAAGAGTTTATATATAAACGCATGGATATTTGAACAAGAACTAAATATAGATAATAAAGAAATTCCATACCGTAATGAGGTCATTAGTACTTCCACGAAATCTTGAGATAAAACCAGCAGTTGTTCTTTCGTTAACCACTTTACGTCCAATGCCCTAAAGTTTTTATTATAATTATTAGTAGAGTTACATATTCCGAGTTTAGGTTTGTATTAAAGGTCTTCATCACAGCTAATGATACGTCCCCATTTAAGGGTTCGAGCCTTTCCTAACTACGCAAGGGTGAAGGTTGACCAAGGTCTTCTTGGTCGACCATGCTAGCCCAGTGTGGATTGGTCGACTTTACATTACACCTTTGATTATTCACTATGCAGGTTGCCTCAACGTAGCAACGTCAGATCAGTTAAGTCAGTCAGTACAGTCCTTAACACATCAAGCTTTACATTTGCTCTATGAAAATCACCTATCACAAGCGAAGTAAAGGCTGTCTCAAAACATAACATTTCAAAAATAACATAACATAAACAAATAATCTGAAATATACTATAATGATTTCAAATTACAGAATCATTTCCGTATATTTTGTTTTTCCGAAATGAAATAATAAAATTTGTTTATATATATTTATTTATATATATATATATATATATATATATATATAGGGTAATAATAATTTTATTATTTCATGGGTAACAGCTGAGCTGTAACCCACGCCTTTGTCCACGGCAATTTCTGTTATTATCTTAGACAATTTAGTTTTAAGTTTGTAAAAGAACATTATTATTTTAAAGTACTTCTGCGTAAATTATATTTTTAGTTTTTATTGTCTTGTGGCAAAAGAACATTGGTTTTCTCCACAACTCGATCTTGACAACGCGACATATCCAAATTTGATTAAGTACCATAAAAACGATTCTAGTGAGTTAACCTTAAAAGATAGACATATACTGTCGCGGACATTTTTTTTAGATCATTTCAAGAGGAATAATTCTTTCATACATATTTTTTTGGTATCTTGAACCGTTTTCGCAGCGCACGCAACGGAAGCCCTCAAAGATGAATAATTTTCCCCATTTTTTCCACATTTTTCATTATATCTTCGCTCTAGTCTCGAGTCGCAGCGTGATGTTATGTAGCCTAAAGCTTTCCTCGATAAATGGTCTATTCAATAAAAAAGAATTTTTCAATTCCAACCAGGAGTTCCTGAGATTAGCGCGTTCAAACAAACAAACTCTTCAGCTTTATAATATTATTATAGATTACGCTCAAAGTATGGGAAAAGTCGTGCGATGTGAACAAATGACTCGTATACTAGCGACTTCAATACGCCCTCTGACTCGTCAGAGTTCGTTCGTCACCACACCGTCCGATACCTATGCACGTCGCTTGACACGTACTATTTTGTGAATGGACTCGTACCTTACCGTGCATCACATCTCACTTGTTTATTTCCGATCGCACGCGTCGAAGCGCGTCTGTTATCTGTGGTCGCTGGCGGGGACAATTTTTTCATTATATATTTCTAAGTTTTCCATAGTGTGTTGTTAATTGTGATTACGCCGCACCTGGCATTAAACATTCTGACGTTTTTGGATTCCGAACTGTATTTCTCGTCGTGTGTGAGTGTTTTTCTTTTACTCGTAAATATTGTTCGTAAACTACCCACTTGATTTAACCTAATGGCGGCGTTACAGCGCAGCGCATGAGTTTTGATTTAGTTTTTATATTTATTTATTAATTTTGACAATTTAAAAAAAAAAATTGGATTCGATTTCGTCGTTTCCCCGTTTGCAAACTGCATTGGTTAGTTGATTGCCAGACAAACTTGTAAGTATTCGAACAAAACAATATAAAGTCGTATGCATGGTTCAAAATCTAAGTGCAGTGACACAGACCACGTTTCTTGCAAATATTTTTCGACTTTTGTTTGTATAAAACAAACTAAACTGACTATTGATACGAAATAAAATAAGATCCTTTTAATATTATAAAAGCGAAAGTTTGTTAAGTATGGATGAATGTTTGTTTCAACTTTCACGTAAAAAAGTACTGAATGGATTTTAATGAAATTTTACAATAAAATGGCTTATATATCAGAATAATGTCTAGGTTTAAAGATCAATTTATAAAGATACTAGCAAATGCCCGCAACTTCGTCTGCGCAGGATTAGTATTGCGAGTAGCTTATATTAGCGGAGTGTAGAAAAGAACTAACTAACATTATGTACTAGTGCTCGGAATAAGTAGTTTAAATTTATGTACTTGCGATTATTGTTTACTTAAAGCACAATAACGCTAAGGAATGCAAAGTTTTTATGATTGACCTAAATAAAGAAATCCAAAACTTGCAATAAATATTTGTAATATCTGAACATGATTTTTTTCCTTCTACTCACTCCTATAAACCTACATAAATTAAACTATCTATTCCGAGCCCTAAATATGACACTAGCTAGGGTAGTATAAATTGTCCATCACCGAACTTAATTTGGAGGTCTGTTCACTCCTTAGTCATATCTCATTATACAATAATTTGTTTCCTTTCCTAAAACTACGGAAATAAAAATAACATCTGAACAGTTACCGCGATATTAAAATGGTTAATCATATTTATTGGCGAACCGCGTATATTATTCCCTGAGCTGAAAGATGTTGCATGTGCTTTTGAACTTCTACTTATCGGTTCGATCGACCACTTAGTAAAAATGTTAGTTAAAAATTAATAAAAATGTCGATACTCAGTTAATTATGTCACCATACCAAAACGCGCACGCAGCAAGTTCGTAATAAGAAATGACATAATTTTATAACAGCACGTCTCGCTGTTCTGACGGCGATGCTGCCTTTCTTATTGCCTAATGCCAAATCAGCACATCCTTTAGTGGGTCTTGTATTTTTATTGATGCAATGTAATAAATAACTACATGTCATTCATTAGAACTCGTGTCGTGATTGTTGTTTCGAACAAGGGAAGGATCAATTGTATTGCAATAGGGTAGATGACTTCAATTGAATATGCCGTTTTTGTATTATAATTATCTAATTCGGGCAATGTATTCATTTATAGCAATAATTCTTCGAAAGGCGTAAGCATATGAATAAAATTACACTTATCGCTCATCCAAAAGAATATTGACGTAATTACGTTTTTGCGATTTTTCAGGAGAGCGTTTTAAAAGTTTGACATCGAAAATATTGTGTATTTCTAATCATTTAATAGTTATGTTGTATTACTTTATTTACAATAATATTACATAAAAAGTTTGCGAGAAACCTCATGATAATTATTAAAAAATACCAAATGAAACAAATCGGACGTACATTTATGACATTTTGTAATTTAAATATTACAATTATGACATTATACCAGGTTTGGATATGGGAATAAATCATGAATTTAAACTACATAATTCTTAATTTGTTTTATTTTTTTTAATACATTTTATGAACTTGAAACGTAAACTTTTTCAAAAGCTTAACTAATTTTTTTTTATAAAAATCTTAACATAAGAAAACAAAAATAAACTGTTATTAAACAATTCTAAGTAAATCTAATATTAAAAATAATAAATCTATCTAAGTAGGTACCTATGTTTATAATAATAATAAGATCAATTTATAATAATAGCGAGACAGACCTTTAACCAGGTACCTTTAGTACTTGTACTTATCGAAGAAGAGTATGATCGTTAAAAAGCATAAAAACTGGTAGGAGTTTATAATATATCACAATGATTCGTTAATCTATCAATTCCGATATAAAAAATTGTCTTAATCGTTCACCACTCTAAATAGTATTTATCAAGTATAATAATGTGTTTTATAAATTGCGTACAACATAAAAGTATTTAAAATAATCGGAAATAATAACGTAAATAAACTTATTGCAAAATAGTATTAGAAAAAGCCTCATAGTATTTTGGTATAATATTAATATTTAACAAATGCAACAAATCAGCTTTTTTACGATCTGAAATACAAAGTTTAGCATTACCTTGCGAATAATAGGCCAAAACCATAACGACAGTGACTCTCTCTGTCGGAAACTAATGGAACAAAAATTCTGTCGTTTTTACCCTTCGATCTATTTCTGTAGATACACAATTCCATAGAAAATCAAACAAAATATCGACCCCGCGTCTATACATAGAAGAATAGATGTATATTATAGGTAACAATTTTGAAAAAAGTTCTAAAGTGTCATATAATTTAAGCCAATTTAAATCTTAAGTAACGTAATGAAGTATGAAAATAAATCCTTGTTAAGGTCGTTACATATTATCTTCTGGTTTCGATGATATAATGATGCCGCGAAATCAGAAATGAACAACACATATTTGAAAACAAATATATTGGATAATAAGCCCTTAGTCTGTTGCAATTAAGCACAAATTCATTTAATATTAATAATGCTCCTACGTTCCATTTGACTCCGAATATTGTGCTCGCGTCTTATCGCATCCTACTTGAACATAGACAGCAGTGGAGATGCTTAGTTTTTTTTTTACACTTAACAGTACGGAAACTTTTTAAATTTTAAACATAAACCAAGAAGTATGTAGAATTAGGTGCTAAGGAAAATACAGTCTTTATTAAGACAGGGTTTCTTAACCTTTATTTTGCCGAGTCTTACAAACAATACTGAGTAAATTATAAAATAAAAGCGCTAAAAAAAGAATTTAATTAAAAAATATTAAATCCGACTACGTATAAAATTAAAAAGTTTCTCTCAGTTAAATAATATATCTTTTTTTGTATAAAAAATAATGTATATTTAAATGTATTGTAACTAGCCGCAATAAATCTGATCATTTAAGACTTAAGTGCCTTGGAACAAATTTAATTTATTGTACAACTGCCTTTTTGATTTGTTTTTTATTTCAGAGGTTTTTAATTTACTAGCATAATGAAGACGTATATCAATATATTTTTCAATAACAGCCTTTAACAGATTGACCTTGTGACCAAAGATCATTCCTTGACTGTGTACATTAACGTCTATAAATACATTGCAATCAATAAATTGTTTTAAAACTGAAATACACATTTTTTCCTTTAAACATTTTTTCCTTAAAAATGGTATAGGGGACTCCATGACTGACCTTTTTTTGAAACATTAGCTCTGTGCTATTTTTTCTTATGAGTAAGCAACTCGAGACAGAAAGAGATAGATGCGATGCGATACGCATCGTGGCATGGTGCGCAAGCGTTTTAAATTGATATTTTAGTGATACATAATATGAATAAAAGTGCTTTACTCATAAAAAATGCGCTAATAAATTAAGATAAAGGTATACTTACTGGAAGTATGACATTCCATCCTTCTTTTGCACTTTACGTGTGTCATTTTTACAATTATAAACTACGCATTTCGGCATCGCTGACGTTATCAATCGCGCGCGGCCACCGAATGAATGAGAGCGAAACAAGGCACATTTACTGTTTGTGCCTTGTTTCGCCGGTGCCACTTTTTAGACGGTAACTGTGTATCTACAGAAATATATGATCGAAGTTTTTACCACAGATAAAACGTGCAAAACACGAAGTTATGGTATCAAAAACTCATTTTCGACTTTTTGGTAATTATGTCAATATTCTTTTGGATGAGCGTTATGTTTGTCGTAGTTGCGGTTTTCGTATAGCAAATGCACAGCTTGATGTGTCGGCGACAGTACATAGTAGTACCTATACAAAATAATGAACAGCCTGTCGCTACAATAATTAAGATCTATCCATATTTTGTAGGATCTATTCTATATTTTGTGTGCATTGTTGCAGCACGCGATTAACCAATGATTATCGGCGTCGGCGCAGCGCCCACTGAACGTTTTTAACAAATTTAATTATTCTTTTAAACCGGCACGTGATCGTTAGCTCGTACGCACGTCGCTTTTTTCATTGTGTCGTCTACGCTAGTCTTGTTAGTTTTTGTTACCAGCACATAAATCCTACTCTAGTTGCTGAAAATAAATATTTCGTCGTCTATTTAAACAACAGTTCGTGACGTGAATAAATCAGATTAGTGTACGATTAATGTATTATCGCATAACTGTAAGTGAAACTTAATTTTGATTTGTCTCGTTATTCCAAAAAATTGATTTATGCTTGTACGTCGACGTACGTCGTTGTACGAGCGCGTAGTGACGTCACGATAAATGTCGGATCTCTTTCTAACCGACATCAGTTTTGTGACTTGCAAAAACATTATAAATGCTAAAGTAAGTCTTTGTCTTTCTGTCGCACTGTTATGCAAAAATTACCTGATCGATTTAAATGAAATTTGGTATACGATAAATCTTGTCGATGGTACTGTGGTCTCGACACTGGTTTCCGAAGTCGATGATTCGGGGTCCCGGGGTCCTATCAAGTAATAATGATAATAATAAATATTTGTTACACTTACACCAATTAAGTAGCCCAAAGTAAGCTCTGTAAGACTTGTGTTACGGGATCTAGGGTAACGGATACATATATTATACATATATAAATAAATTTGATAGAAATATATCAGAGGCTTCCAAACTTTTTTGTGTCGTAGACCCTTTGTCATTCTTTTCGGTTTTGGGTAGACGAGATGCCTACATCGAGATGGACTCGGACCCGGGACCTCAGAGATGGCGACATCTTGAAACCGGTATACCATCCATTCGCCTACGGAGGTCGTCATCAGTACCAATAAGTACCATAATACGTAATAAGTACCAATGAATTTTTTGGTTTTCGAATTTCATATGTACATTTATCTGGCGCGTGAATGAAATCATCGTGAGGCAACTTGCACATATCTGCGCATCAAGTCAAAGGCGTATCTAATCAACCAATTCTCACTAGGCCAGCATGGTTGACTATGGCCCAATCGCCTTACCATAGGTAGGGTAGGGTCGTGCTCCTCAAGCAACACCAGCTTGACCGCTCAGTGACCCTACCGTGAAGGCAGCGTGCGCGGTTAGCTACACGCCGATCAGTGCCTCGCTACCTGGGGGATTGTTCCAGTGTTCTCGGACAATCCCCCCCCCCCTTGACGGGGGTGCTGTGGCGGTAGAATCGCGCAAGCGCACCCCGTCACACGCGCCCCGATATGGGCCCAGAGAACACTTGGGTGTTTTAGTGGATAGGCCGGTCCTCGCAGACCAGAGTCCCACACACGGCCGCGCCTAGCTAGCGCGGTGTCACGGTGCATAAGGAGCATTTCCCATCGAAAAAAAAAACATCGTGCCCCTCGGTGTGGACGTATATGATGCGCAGTCTTGTCTGAAAAAGGACATTAGCTGCTACTTTTTAATGCGAAAATCGCGAGTGTAGGAGGTTGAAATATGGGATGAAAGTTTGTATGAAAATTACTAATCTTTTTAAGTTTTTGATTAGATGTAAATAAATACGGCATTTAAGGCAATATAAAATAAGGAAAGTTTTTGTCTGAATACACTCGCGAACTACTGAACCGATTTTGATGAAAGTCCATATAGGCATAGTTTGAGACACGGACATTTTGACCACGGGGAAATATATTTCGCATGAGAAAATGTAAAATCTAATAACAGCAGGCCAGGGTTTGATGCAATTTGGTATGAGTGGGAATGCAGAGACGGGGAAGAAAATAAGATACCGCGAGAATTATATCCTTTCTTTCGGAAAGACCGCGAGCAGAAAGCTAGTATTCAATGAAGTCTTCAGTGTTGCTTGTCTAATATACCTAATAGGCTAATATAACTTTACACGCCGACGTTTGACCAGTTAAGCCGAATTGCATCCCTACACTATCGTATTTGTCCAACTTCGTTTAACTTCGCTAGTAGTGCATAAGATTTAACTAGTGCAGAATAGGGACTTAAAATTACGAAAGTAAAATCTGTGATATGAAAACTTATAAAGTGTAAACGTGCTAACGACCATACAGTATTCGATATAATTTCCCTTTTGTGACTAATAAGTTTCTGTAGCGGGTCAGTTTGTTTTGATGGGAATTTACGCATTTAAACGCAAGGGGAAATTATTAGTTCTTGTGCGTACAATGTAATATGAAAGTACGTATGATTTAACCAGGCGAAGTAATTAGTAGTATAGTCGGCTATCTTGTGAGACTATAAAAATCAAATCTAAAATTAAATCGAATATAAAAAACAAAATCAAAAATGTATTCTTCAGATAGGATTTTTACGCTACGCCATTTACGCCATTGGTTCACAAGTCTACAGCGTGAGACCTTGCACTGGAAAGCAAAAGCTATTTTCTATTTCTCCGTGTATTTTTACAGGATCGTTAATTATAAATAATAAATAAATATTTATTGCACTTACACCAATTAGCCTAGCCCAAACTAAGCTCTGTAAGGCTTATACTATGGGAACTAGGGTAACGGATAGACATACATATATTATACATATATAAATATTTTTATAGAAATATATATCAACAACCATGACTAAGGTACAAATGTTCGTATTCATCATACAAACATCTGCCCCCACCGGGATTCGAATCCGGGACCTCAGAGATGGCGACACCTTGAAACCGGTGTACTATCCAGTAGACAAATATAATTAGAAGCTGGCCTCAGATAAATAGTTTGAACCCAACTTCCTTTACAAGTTCAAATTATATCTATAAAAGCTATATTTTCATTGTGTTATTTCAATTCATTAAATAAAAGAGTCATTAAAATTACACCCTAGCATTATTATCATTTAAGTAATCCTAAACAGTATAATAACCTTTTTTCATAAGACTAACACATAAACTGTACGACGTACGTGTTTCATAAGACTAACACTTTTCTTCAAATATTTCACGAAATTGTTGGCGAATGAAGCAGTTCATACAGGACGGAAAGAAATTGCATTGCGCCAGTCAAACATAGAATTGGTGCGAGGAACGACGTCCACACTCCCTCGCTATTAATATGCGATTAAACGAAATTACATCAATTTGCCGAATTTAAACGACGCAGTTTCATCGCGTTAATGCGATATCTATACTCTTGTTTGTACATAACATTATTGATTACAAAATATATATTTTATAATCATATAATATTATGAAAGGCATAATTTGCACTGTTGTTGGGAAATTGACAGAAGAAGTTTTAAACGTTCTTCATCGATCATCCCAGCGGTTTGTCTGTATAGTTATAGTCTTCAAAAACACTTAATTTTTTTTACACTTACACCAATTAGCTTAGCCCCCAAGTAAGCTCTGTATGGCTTGTGTTATGGCATCTAGAGTAACAGATAGACATACATGTATTATACATATATAAATATATTGACAACGACAAACGTTTCATTTATGTAATTAATCTCGTTTGATTCCAGATGACATCAGGGCTGCACGGCCACGGTCACCAGATATCACCACAAACCCACCACCTCGACCAGACAGTACCCAAAGAAAAGACCGTGCATGGAAAGGAGAAAACATTCAAGGTACGCATCTTCGTTGGGGTGGGTAGATTGCAGGAGCAGATGTTTATATAGACAAGATAGAATAGTACCAAGAAACTTGCAGCAATATTTATATGTACGCCACCAAATAGTTCCATTGTGCAGTAATTTTTTTATTGCCACTTATATGAATGAAGCCGTTAAATGTTTACAAAGTGGCTGTTTACGAAAACACGTGGTCCTCATGTTTTTATTAAGCAATAACTTTGTGTTGTGCCACCACGTTGATAACAATGTACATATTTGCCAGCGGCCGTAATAAAATTTTGCCGTTAAGGTCGATTGTTAATAAATACGGAGGAGGCTTCGTAGCATCAAAACATGAAGGTGTCGGAATCCTTTAAAAAGATGTTTATTCTATTACTAGCTGTGCCCACGATTTAGTCCGCGTGGAATCGTAATTTAAGGTAGCATTTTTATTGACTGAGAGTGTTATAAACGTAAGAGTAGACAAATATAATCAGAAAGCTTCGAACTGCTAAGCTATCGGAAGGTACACGTGTTATTGTGAGTCAACCATAAAAGATAGACATATGCTGTCGTGCAAGCCTTACAGAGCTTACATTGGGCTAGGCTAATTGGTGTAAGTGTAAGCAATATTTTTTTATTTAAATAATTGTGTATACTTATTTGTCGCTTTTGTACATTCTTATGATTAGTGAGTTGAGTTCAAACGGTTACAATGTTTTCATTTTAATAAATAATTGTTTACTATCAGCTCGTGTACACCAATAAATGAATGTCTACTCGTGACTCTTGAGTCACCACTCCGAGACAACTCAGAGTCACCACTGATGAAACAATTACGAACTTTAATTAATATTGACAAGTTTGGTGCAGCGATCGAGTGATCCGCTAGTATGTAACGGGTCGCGGGTTCTATGCCTGCACGGCACTGATATTTTGTGGACGTACCTAAATTTCACTATGTCATCACCGTGGGAGAGCCATGCTTCGGCACGAAGTGAGCCGGAGTGATACCACGGCCTTTCTGTGAGGCCGGCGTAAAATAGCGCTTGCGCTGTGTTTCGCCGAGTGAGTGAGGGTACCGGTGGCCCAACCCCTCCTTTCCCCCCTTATACCCTTTTAAAAGGCCGGTCACGCATCTGTGACTCCTCTGGTGTTGAGGGTGTCCATGGGCAACGGTTATCGCTTACCATCAGGTGATCCGTTTGCTCGTTAGCTGCCCTATCCCAAAAAGAAAAAAAAATCGGACTGGCTGTATGTGGCCGTGAGATTCTATTTTGTGACCGCACTCATGACACAGGATAATCCCAGTGCGGGGCGAGGAGTTTTTTTAAATGCATCACAACGCTTTTATTAATCTTACAATGCTTATTACTTTTATTGTAATAAAAGTCGAAGAGTTTATCGAAGAGTACATATATCTTCGATAAATTATCGTGATAATTATGTTGTATGAGAGATTCTAACTCTTTCACATTTATTTCTACAGTGCGTTATGCAATATTGTAGAATGCTTTCCCTGGCTCGATCTGTGAGAACACTTCTGTATTCTTTTAACAGTAAAATAAGTGCATATTTGCTCTCAAATTTCTCATAATGCTGATGTTTAATATGTTATGTATGTTTGTGTAACTATATAATGATATGTATTACCATATGTAAAAAAAATATTTATTTCCAGGGTTGACTGAAAGAGATCTCTTAAAGAAGAGAAGTTCGCTCGTACACAATTTTTTGTAGTTTTCTATGTTATAGGAGGTATATCTAGGAGGTAGACTCTGTACCAGGGTCGTCTGCAGTCCTCCGTCTTACCTATTTCGCGCCAAAAGCAGGGTTCGCTTTGCTGTGTTCGGCTGAAGGTAAGATAGGCATGAAAATTACTGGGTACGTGACTTTAATCTTCACAGTTGCAACGTACACTGTGGTTCTTATAAGGTTTGCAGATTTGCTGCGAATCTCGTGGGAACCACAGTACTATAGGCGACTGTTACCACTTACATCAGGTGGGCAGCCTGCTTGTTTGTCAACTTTAGCAATAAAAAAAAAATGTATTGTTTGTGTATTGTAAATATTTTTTTAAAATGTAGATGAGAATTATTGTAATTAGATAATTTTGAAACCTGTCTCTTGCGTCATAAGATCTATCTCACTGTTGAGACGCCTTGTGGTACAACGGAGATGTATAATCGTGTGGTTTGCATTGCAGGTGGTGGTCGGCGGCGAGGTGGGGGTGATGAAGGCGCCGGTACTGGGCCCGCGGCCGTACAACGCACTGGCCATAATCCACACGCAGCAGAGCAACACCTTCGACATGCTCAACTCTCTCACCACTAGCGTCGTGAGTTTTTACCGTCTGTCCCTTAAGTTAAGTCCGGAGCATCATTTCCGCTGTTATACGCCCACTGCTGGACACAGGTATCCCCCAAGTAAAAGCATTTCCGTCTCGCACTAAGCTGGACCAATGCGGATTGGTAGAAAGTAATGATGGAAAAAACGTATCTTTGTTGAGATTGGATCATTTGTATCCGAATCAGTAGAAAGATTCGAATCAGTAAAGTGCTTCGTTTGCATCATTTGTATCAGTGGCTCTGAACCGATTTACTCAGATACAAATATTCCGATATCTGATACAAATACACTGATATAAATAGTGATGTTGATTAATTTGTATCAGTGACTCTGAATCAATCGTGTAAGCGTCGCGGATCGAATGAAACCGAGATGCAATTGAGCGACGTGATCCGAAGCGCTCTCACTCTGAAATATTTACTTATCTCAAACGTGCGAGCGCCGCGTGCCGATTGAAACCGAGATGCAATTGAGCGAATGATTCATTTGAAGCGCTGTTAGAGATTCGTATCAGTGAAACACTTGGAAGAAACGATTCACTGAGTCGTTTCTTAAAGATTGATCTTCGTAAAGACATCTCTAGTAGAAAGCGCCTGAGTCTCGTTTGTGGGTTGGCAGGGGAGGTTAGTTTGGATCCCGTCAGGTCTAGTTCAGAATCTTTTACACCCTAGAGCATGCATAGAAGAGTGTGTATTCTGAGAGATATAGAGAAGTATATTTGAAAAGAGTATTTATTATTCTTAATTACTGTGTAAAAAAGACGGTGTTTATATAGAAAAGTGGAATCGTAAAAAATCTGTTCTTTGGTATTATTGCATATATTTTTCTTGTGCCTCTCTTAATTGTGCCTATCTTAATTGTATGTTATAACATAACAATTCGTATAAACCTGATTGTGGTTTTTGTGTTAAAGCAGGATAATACATAATTGCCAGAAGCTTGGTAACAATTAAACATATTTAAAAATATTTGTAGTGAGGGTAATATTTTTCATAATTTCTCTTTACTTTTATTTTCCGTATTTCAATATTATATATTTGAATATTTTTATAATCGGTGTTGAATAGTGCTATTTTAATAAGGACAACGTTAGTACTACTTTAAATTAAGTCCAAAAGAAGTGTGTCGTGTAGCGAGACAGATTTTTAACACAGTTAAAGAACAACACAAAAGATTGGTCAATTTTTTTTAATTGGTTAGTTAAATTAACTTTGAGTTACTTATCTACTGACACAAGAGTGTAAAAACTTTTGTGTATATAGTAGTGATAGCAAACTGCCACATTCCCTATGCTATACGCTATAACGTGTTAAGTCGGACGCGCATCTACGGATGAAACCATACTGCTGTGGTATCAATACTTTTACTCAATACAGGTCGTAAAGTATCGATACTTCGATTGACAAGTATCGATATTTACTTTATACGAGTATTTTTTTTGGAAAATTTTAAATTAAATCCATAAAAAGTATTAAAATTCAATATTAATTAAAAAATTACTAAAAGAAGTCTATTTTTGTAGCGCTTCCTAAAAATATATATTTTTCTAAATATTTGCCTGTTAGGCGAAAGCAAAAAATGGATGCGTTCAAAAACTTTTATTCAAGGTAAACAATTTCATAATTAATGCTAAAATGAAATATCGACTTTGGCATATACTGGTCTGAGTTCTATTAACCGATACGTACTCGATACTTGGTTTAAAGCTATCGCGGAAAAAAGTATTTGGTATCGGAACAAAAGTATCGAGTAAGTAATCATATTTACTTGTATCGTTTCATCAGTAAGAGAAACAATGTTAAAAGGAATAACACGATCGTTTTGCGTTTGCAGGCTAGTCAGCCGGTGGTCGGCGGCTACAGGCGGCGCAGCTCCGGGCAGGGCGCGCTGTGCGACCCCGAGCTGGACGACAGCGGCAACAAGCTGGTGGCGCGGCTCGAGGACGACGCCTTCATCTCCGAGCAGGACTTGGTCAGTGCTCGCATTATCCGTATCTAACCTCGCTGGCGACGCTCTTACAGGCTGCTGAGGTTGACGCCTCCATCTCCGAGCAGGACCTGGTCAGTGCTCACATTATCCGCACCTTACCTCGCTGGCGACGCTCTTATAGGCTGCTTCGGTTGACGCCTCCATCTCCGAGCAGGACCTGGTCAGTGCTCGCATTATCCGCACCTTACCTCGCTGGCGACGCTCTTACAGGCTGCTGAGGTTGACGCCTCCATCTCCGAGCAGGACCTGGTCAGTGCTCGCATTATCCGCACCTTACCTCGCTGGCGACGCTCTTACAGGCTGCCGACGTTGACGCCTCCATCTCCGAGCAGGACCTGGTCAGTGCTCGCATTATCCGCACCTTACCTCGCTGGCGACGCTCTTACAGGCTGCTGAGGTTGACGCCTCCATCTCCGAGCAGGACCTGGTCAGTGCTCGCATTATCCGCACCTTACCTCGCTGGCGACGCTCTTACAGGCTGCCGACGTTGACGCCTCCATCTCCGAGCAGGACCTGGTCAATGCTCGCATCATCCGCACCTTACCTCGCTGGCGACGCTCTTACAGGCTGCTGAAGTTGACGCCTCCATCTCCGAGCAGGACCTGGTCAGTGCTCGCATTATCCGCACCTTACCTCGCTGGCGACGGTCTTACAGGCTGCCGACGTTGACGCCTCCATCTCCGAGCAGGACCTGGTCAGTGCTTGCATTATCCGCACCTTACCTCGCTGGCGACGCTCTTACAGGCTGCTGAGGTTGACGCCTCCATCTCCGTGCAGGACCTGGTCAGTGCTCGCATTATCCGCACTTTACCTCGCTGGCGACGCTCTTATAGGCTGCTGAGGTTGACGCCTCCATCTCCGAGCAGGACCTGGTCAGTGCTCGCATTATCCGCACCTTACCTCGCTGGCGACGCTCTTACAGGCTGCTGAGGTTGACGCCTCCATCTCCGAGCAGGACCTGGTCAGTGCTCGCATTATCCGCACCTTACCTCGCTGGCGACGCTCTTACAGGCTGCTGAGGTTGACGCCTCCATCTCCGAGCAGGACCTGGTCAGTGCTCGCATTATCCGCACCTTACCTCGCTGGCGACGCTCTTATAGGCTGCTGAGGTTGACGCCTCCATCTCCGAGCAGGACCTGGTCAGTGCT
Source organism: Scirpophaga incertulas (assembly GCA_036419045.1). Classification (NCBI taxonomy): domain Eukaryota; kingdom Metazoa; phylum Arthropoda; class Insecta; order Lepidoptera; family Crambidae; genus Scirpophaga; species Scirpophaga incertulas. The sequence goes on along the minus strand of CM071629.1, from coordinate 39,241,820 downwards.
CGCATTATCCGCACCTTACCTCGCTGGCGACGCTCTTACAGGCTGCTGAGGTTGACGCCTCCATCTCCGAGCAGGACCTGGTCAGTGCTCGCATTATCCGCACCTTACCTCGCTGGCGACGCTCTTACAGGCTGCTGAGGTTGACGCCTCCATCTCCGAGCAGGACCTGGTCAATGCTCGCATTATCCGCACCTAAAATCGCTAGTGATGTTCCCACAAGCTGCTGAGGTCGGTGCGTTTATCTCCGAACAGAACCGTCTTTTACTTATTGTATTAAAAAGAAAAAATTGGTTACGCACAGTCGATCGAAAAATCTTTAACGAGTGCGTTCGGGCCAGTCGATAAATACAGAGAATATAATAAGTCGATATAATTTTATCACTCAATCACCTACATGCTATTTTGTTCACATATTAACAGAATAACTTACGTTATTTATTCCAAAAAGGAATGCTTTAATTTTAAGTGAGTTAACAAATTGTCAAAAGGGGGCCAGTTCCAGTAGCGGATATTAATTTGAACACAGATATAATGACAGTAACATTGATAAGAAAATCAAGTATCATTTATTGAATCATTAAATAACGATAAGCTACCAGTGTTTAGTGGTATTTCTTCGAATATCGTGTTAAATACTTAACCGAGATAGTGTTTGAATCTCAATTTATGAACTGAATTAGCTTTTATTTTTTAGTTTTCTATTTAATAGCATGGATATTAATGTATAATTATCTGTATAGGTAATAAGTTACAAATAGCAAAATTAAACTTAAAATTTAAAATTAAATATCATGCATACAACTGTCGCGTCAACAAAGAACTCGAATCGACTTATATTATGTTCGTGCGATCGTAGTGCGCTGTATTTTTCGACTGGCCCGAACTCGCTCGTTAAAGATTTTTCGATCGACTGTGTCTAACCAATTTTTTCTTTTTAATACAATAAGTAAAATATGGTGATGAGGGAGTTTTTAATAAAAGAGTTTTTAATTTAAATTAATTTACTGTGTAAATAAAATATATATATACATAGACATACTTATACGCACGTAATTGGGAATGTGTGTGTATTCATAACAATACAATAAAAACTTCGAGTTATGTCCGTCGCAATATAAAAAGACCTCACACTTTACTAAAACCACAAAATACATAATCAAATAAAATTAATATTCATGAATGACTTCACATTCAATCGAAAAGATAATAAGTCCACCAATATACTATTGTAGCGTAATCAGACAATGTCACGCCTCGAGATAAGGCCGATACGACGTTGTTGATAAACGATTAATTTCCTATCATCGATGATCAACCAACTGTGGCACTATCGTAACCGCATGCCCAGGTAGATCATGGACTTATCTTGGCAGTTGAATAAAGGTTTTTTTGCAATATGTCTTTTGTTTATTTATTTGTACATTATTTGGGATATTATATTTTGAAAAAATTGAATGTAACGTAAATTTTTATACATTCAATTGTAATTTTATTTTTTAAATGTTCACTCATTGTATCTTTGATTGTTGTCGCGATTGATAATCGATACAATATCATAACAAATATTTTCGATTAAAATAGCATTTACTTTATTCAATAAAGTATAATATCCGTATATAGACTATTAATTATATATTACGTGCTTGTTTCCTTAGGAGGAGAACATAGAGATAGCCACCGCCACAGAGAAAGGGATACCGCCAGTGGATGACAGCGGCGAGACACGATCACAAGAGCCTCAAAATGGTAATTTATTAATTATCGTATTCTTACATATCTTAACGAATGAATCATTCAATTAATTCATTGAAATCAATTGTTTCTGTCGCCGAATCATTCATGTTTTGTTATTATGGTAACACACTTCAGAATCATATACAAGTTGCGACAGTGGCGCCATAATAAAAATGAGATGTAAAGGTTGAGAATTTTTTACAAAATAATTCATTAATATGGTCCGAAATGTATTTTTTTGCGCCACCTTCTAACGATGCGCCCCGATTCATATATTCGCGGCTAAAGATTTCTGTATTCGCGGATCTAATCAGTAATTATTAATAGAAAGGATTCCAATATGTATCCAACTCAATAACCTTTGGAAGCACGTCTAATGAATTAATGAAAAGTAAAATAGACCTTATTACAACCAGGCTTAACAACTTACATTACAACTGCTTGTGATTTGTTTATGTAAATTGAACCGTCTGAATGAAGTCTTATAAAAACGAAGTAGTTAACATGATCAAAAACTTCAATTGATTTTTATATTTTTTTTTTGCACTTTTTCCCGTATAATCTCATATAAATGACTATTGCATAGTTACGGAACATGTACCCCGTGAATTAGGAATTAAAATTTACTGTACTAATATTTGCTTATTTAAAACTGCCATATAATTATTTGTGGGCGTCAACGGTACTGGAAGGTCTGTTACCTGATTAGTCAGTGATCAAGCGTCTCCGAGTCATGCATTGACTATGATCTGGGTTTCATAATACTAGAGATAAAATGTAGTTGTTTTATGGCTATGCAATGTACAGCCACCAACAAGTCCATGTTACTCTCGAATTACGAAAGTTTTACGTGAAATACGCAGTTATTACGAGCGGCAACACTTAAGGTCATGTTGACCTTTTTGCCGGTCACATTTGCATGAAAATTGTGCAACTTGTAAAATTTTGTTTGTCGTTATTTCGCAGATAAACTCGAGTTAGAGAAAGACTTGAAGTCTGATAAGGAAGACGAGGAGGAACCGATTGGTGTCTCGCCTTGCGGCAGGTGATTTTGCATAATTATGAAAAAGAAATATTGCTTATGATTTTTCATGCCACAGAAGAGCATTGTGTTGATTGTACAGTAACGAATGGAATGTGTGCGACCAGGTTCTTCAAATATGACAAGGAGGTGGGGCGCGGGTCGTTCAAGACCGTGTACCACGGGCTGGACACGCAGACCGGCGTCGCCGTGGCCTGGTGCGAGCTGCTGGTAACGACACGCACGCTCACGACACGCACACTCATGACATGCGCACTCACGACACGCACACTCACGTCACGCACACTCACGACACGCACACTCATGACACGCACACTCCGACACGCACACTCATGACACGCACACTCACGACACGCACACTCATGACACGCACACTCACGACACGCACACTCATGACACGCACACTCACGACACGCACACTCATGACACGCACACTCACGACACGCACACTCATGACACGCACACTCACGACACGCACACTCATGACACGCACACTCACGACACGCACACTCATGACACGCACACTCATGACACGCACACTCACGACACGCACACTCATGACACGCACACTCATGACACGCACACTCACGACACAAACACTCATAACACGTACAATCACGGCACGCACACTCATGACACGCACACTCATGACACGCACACTCATGACACGCACACTCATAACATGTACAATCACGATAGGCACACTCATGACACGTACACTCATAACACGTACAATCACGAGACGCACACTCATGACACGCACCACTCATAACACGTACAATCACGACACGCACACTCATGACACGCACATTCATAACACGTACAATCACAAGACGCACACTCATGACACGCACGTTCATGACATGCACACTCACGACACGCACACTCATGACACGCACACTCACCGCACGGACACTCATGACACGTACAATCAAACACACACTCATGACACGCACGCTCACGACACTCACATTCATGACACGCACACTCTATGTCCTTAACAATGATGCTCACAAATTTTCAAATCCAATGTGTGCTCTTTGTTTTCGTATTGCAATAGTAATATATTTAAACTGGTAATGTTAGTACTAAGAATAACAGAGGTCTGCTTATTGACTACCACTTTCCATTGACTACCACATCTGTGTTTCAGATTATCCTAAGATGTCTAGTTAAATGAATCAGATATTGCATTAATATAATCGGAAGTTAGATTAAGTTGCCTTGTCAGTTTATTGCCAACTTCAGCGGGTACAAAAAAGCATCTCACCGATGTCGTTCGATGTCCAGGAGAAAAAGCTGAACAAGACCGAGCGACTGCGGTTTCGCGAGGAGGCAGACATGTTGAAGAAGCTGCAGCACCCAAACATCGTGCGGTTCTACAACTACTGGGAGGGCACCGTTGCCAAGAAAAAGAACATTGTGCTCATCACGGAGCTGATGCTCTCCGGAACGCTCAAGGCGTGAGTATTGTGCTTAATACAACGCTTCCATTCTCTTAAAAAACCATATAGTTAGTTGTTTTATACTGCTTCATGGTCAGAAATCGGAATTAGGTAGATTTATTTATTTACTTGCATCGAAATGTTGATATTAATATTTGATAACAATATTACATACATACATACATACATACATACACTCACGCCTTTTTCCCATGGGGGTAGGCAGAGATTACGTCTTTCCACTTGCTACGGTTTTACATATCTCTTTCGCTTCATCTACTTTCATAACATTCCTCATACATGCTCGACGGTTGCGGGTACTTCTGACCTGGCCTTTTTTGAGGACACTTTCGATTTGTTCGACATATGTCCGCCTAGGTCTTCCTCGTCCCGTATCTCCACTCCAGCTCCAATATTACAAATAAATAATAATAAAGACCTCAGAGATATCACCACACAAAATAGGAAACGAGTGAGCGCATTCGACGAATCGAGATAAGCGAATGAGCCGTGTGAATGAGTAAAACCGATTTATTGTTAATAGATAGTTTGAATGCGGTAGAAAGGGACAAAATCTAGTCCATTCCGTTAAGCGGGGAGTGCTCCGCATTTCCGCAATTGTATTCTTTTGTTCTCGCAAGCCATGTTGTGCGAACTACAAATGTGGCACATCGCCTGTATTTTAATGTTGCAATTTTGGACATTCGATATCATGGATATAAGTTTGGCAACGTCACACGTGCAGTAGTTTAAATTGTGTAAAAGTAAATAACTATTTATTTAAAAAAATCTGGGGTTTCATTCTGCTCATTAAAATTAATCTCGGGATTTGAGGCATATCCATTTTATTCTTTCGCTGTATGAAATCAGTGTAAACTCTACCTAATTTCGACCTCTGCTCATAGTCAACTGTAATGTCAGTTGACTTGAGCAGAGGTCGAAATTTACATCCAGTTGGTTGAAGATCCTTTGAATGAATGGATGTTTGTTACACTTTCACGTAAAAAGTACTAAATGGTACTTCTATGTACTTGTTCCAGATACCTGCGGCGTTTCAAGCGCATAAATCCTAAGGTGCTGAAGTCATGGTGTCGCCAGATCCTCAAGGGGCTCAACTTCCTGCACTCGCGGACTCCTCCCATCATACACAGGTTTGGGACTCATTAAAAATGTTAAACATTGGCAACGCCATATATTGCATTTACTTCTGTAACTTTACTGTGGTAACTATTGTAGTTTATGCAACTGATACATAATACAATGTTAGAAGGCTATTATTATTAAATATCAAAATATGTAATTTTTAATAATATTTTTTATTTCCTTATTCGTACGTACGGACAAGGTTTTTGTTTTGTTTGTTGACGTCAATAAGTGCCTGTAAAGTCTATGTTGAATAACGATTATTTTGATTTTGATTTAATCAACATAAGTATTTACAATCACTTATTGTTGTCAATATTTTAGGACAGTCCTGAACATATTATTTTAAAAAGTATTACATTTTTAATTATATATTTAATTTCAAATTTCCAGATTTAAGGTTTATATTGCTATCTGTAGTTTATTAACTAGTTTGATATATGTGTACTGCTCTAGTTATGTGTCGTTCATGCTCTGCACACATACTTAGAAATATAATCTGCCATATTGTATGACAAATAATATAACTGTCTCAATTGTATTCTGTGTTAAATAAATAAATATTAAATTTAAATTAATCAAACGGGTTAAGAGTTACATATACATAAACTTATATAACATACATACAGAAAATTGAAATAGACTTTACACTTGCACGTAAATTAAGTGAGCCTTCTCGAGAAGAACTGCCAAGAAACGGAAGGTGTATTTGTTCTCCTCTTTTCAATGTTTATTTGACACATAAAAACTAATTGAATTATTAAGTCATGTTAATGAATTCAAATGAAAGTCAATGAATAGTTATTTCAAAATGATGTAAATTCAATATTTTGAATTGATTTTATAAGTTTCTGACACTTGGATGTACTAAATTTAAATCTCGCAACGGCCACAAGAATAGCACCACATTAAGATCTTAAGTTGTAAACCATTTTCACAGTTCAAAAATGTATTACCAGTAAATCGACTAGCAGCAGTTCTTGCGATACATTTTAAGAGAGTTGTGTAGATAAAATGAATTCTTTATTTCGTTCTGTGACTCTACCATGAGTTCGCAATCGTTTTCGATATGTAATTGACATATAGTCAATTACACAAATCGTGTTAATCTTCTAATTAAAATTAATATAATTTTATTTCGTTGCGTTACCGCTCCTAGGGGCACTGTGCAGTTTGCGTACATAAGTTTACGCTGTCGATATCGACTGCGATAAGTCATGGTAGCTACACTGTTGAGTCGATATTAATGTGCGTTATGGATGTCGCACAGAGATCTGAAGTGCGACAACATCTTCATAACTGGTACCACGGGCAGCGTGAAGATCGGAGACCTCGGCCTGGCGACCCTGAAGAACAGGAGCTTTGCCAAGTCTGTGATCGGTAAGTTTGCTCTTTCTAATTCTCTTGCATCGATTCGATAGTTCCTATCTTGAAAGTATTTATGATCAGAGGTCGGAATTAGGTAGAGCTATTTATGTACTTGCATCGAAAAGTTAATATTAATGTGGACCTTCCCGGGATTTCTAATGGACAATCCCGTGCGGTCAACAACAAATAAATATATGATTATTAAACTTCTAGAGAAAATTTCATTTATTTAATGTCCCAATGCGCATGAGACGTAATAATTTATATAATCTTTTTAATGTGCCCTTTGCGAACACTATACTCTGTCCATTATGTTATTTTCTTTTTGACAGATCGCGCGTATGAAATATTGTTTCTATTTTCAAATTATAGTACTACAGTAATAATATACTTTCTAGACGGGTAACGCCCACATAGTGAAGTGCTCTGTGCATAACAAACTACCACAGACAATAAGCAGTTCTTGAAATCAGATAAATCGATAAATTGTCTTCAAATCTATAATCTAATTTGTAAATTTATTTATTTCCTTCTCGACAGCTACCTTACATTATTTATAGGTATGTGAATTTTAATATTAAAACGCATATGTAGTTAATAACATCTACGTCAAGCTTAAATCAAGAATTATGATCAAGAATACTTAGAAAATCACATACATACCATTTTTTTAACAAACTAGCTAGGTAATTGGTAATTCGCCAAAAATATAAAATTTTGCTTAATTTACTTGGCATGTGTAAAACTTTATTTTTTCATATATTTCTGATCCATTTAAGAGAGTAAAAAGGAAAACTTTCTTAAATGGATCAGAAATATACGAAAAAATAAACATGCCAAGGAAATTAGGCAAAATTTTATATATTTTGGCGAATTACCCAATTGGGTAATTCGCCAAATATCTTAATATATATATTTCTTGTGTGCGTGTGTATGTGACTGAACTCCTCCTAAACGACTGGACCAATTTTGATGAAATTTTTTGTGTGTATTCCAGGGGGCTTGAGAATGGTTTAGATTCACAATACGGTCATATAGATATTGTTTTTCAGCTAAATTATTTATTTAAAAACATTTGAGACAACGTGAGACAACGTGACATTTGAGACATTTGACAGGACAACGTCTGTTGGGCCAGCTAGTATAAATATAAAAATTAAACAAGTAAATTTAATATTTATAATAAATAATATCGCTGCATTAAATCGATTAAAAGTTCTTCTTAAATAAAATCGATATTCTGTTTTAATCGAATCGGTAACTTGCGAGTTCATCACTGATTTCAAAATATCTTAAACTGTCAAAAAGAAAATAATATAATGGACAGAGTATAACTATAGACGTAATAGCTATTTCATTAGAGTGATTAATCTTATAAATAGTATAAGTGGCGAAATCGACATATTTAGTGATAGTTTAAAAAAGATAAAAAATGCACTGATACTGATTCTGTCTGCAATTTCTCAGATACCGAATTGATTCGATTGGTTTAATTTGTGATTATTTTGTATTGTCCTCGTTGTTGTTGATAGATAGTAAGTAGTTTTACATGTGGTAGCTTATTATTAGCTTGTAGCTTCTTATTTTTATTACTACATTGTTATTGCAAGCTGTTAGCTACCCAAATAAAATAAAATAAATAAAATTAATGATTAACATACAATAGGAAATAAGTGAGTGCATTCGACGAACCGAGGTAAGCAAATGGGCTGTGTGAACGAGGAAACCGATTTATTGCTAATAGATTGTTTGAATGCGGTAGGATGAGACAAAACCTAGTCCATTCCGTTGAGCGGGGAGTGCTCCGCATTTCCGCTATTGTATACTTTTGTTCTCGTAAGTTGTGCGAACTACAAATGTTGTTGTTATTCCCGGCATGGCGACGGATCAAGAGGTAGCGGACTATAACAAAAAAATGGCGATCAGAGAGCAAATTTGCGGGGCCATCTAGGTGCAACAATGTGCGATCATCTCGCGAAACCTGTACAAAATCATTCTCCGAACCTAGCGCTGAGTTTGGCGGCGGTCTGTCCTTGTCATACTCTATACAAGACGACAGGGGGGACTGTTGTCGGATTGGTTTTTGGGTTTAGAGAATCACGCTAGAATCGACACCATTGCAGGGTCAATTTAATTATTAATGTATGTTAGGATAGCTTATTATTATTAGATTAATTAATGTTATTGTATAAAGTATTGAAATTAAGTGTATTGTTAAATGGTTGTATGTAGGTATATATTAGGATAGTTATTAGATAAGAAAGTACTATTGCTAGATAAGTAAGTGCTGCGCAACTCACGTTAATGTTAAGTCGCGGAATAGTATTATAATATGACGCTGTACGTACAGTACCTAGTAGATCCAAACGAGGACAGTTTAAAAAAGGCACGGATTACGAGTCCGTGGAGTAGACATATATAAAATATAAAAAAAAGAACTACAAATGTGGCAACATCGGACATCCGATGTCATTGATGTAAGTTTGGCAACGTCGCGCGTGCTGTAGTTTAAATTGTGTAAAAGTAAATAACTAATTATTTAAAAAATCACGCGATGTTTTTCTGCTCTTTAAAATTAATCTCGGGATTTGAGGCATATCCATTTTATTCTTTCGCTGTATGAAATCAGTGTAAGTACATGAATAACTCTACCTGATTCCGACCTCTGTTTATCCTACTACTATTATAAAGGCGAATGTTTGTAAGTATGGATGTATGGATGTTTGTTACTCTTTCACGTAAAAACTACTGAATGGATTTGAATGAAACTTTACCACAATATAGCTTATACATCAGAATAACACATAGGCTACAATTTTTGAGGTTTCTAATGTGAGGTCGTAAAAAAACACATTTTTTGCGCTTACATTGCAAACGCTGACTGAATCCTACGTAGTTTATAGGAGCATACTGCAGTAGCTACCTATAGGCCTATGATTAGGGCTCTGCAGTGCTTAGTTACCGTATTTCTTACTTATTACTAGACTAGACGGGACGAACCTGAAGTCCACGCGAACGAAGTCGCGGCAAAAGCTAGTTATTCATAATCCATACTATTATTGTAAATGCGAACGTTTGTAGGAATGGATGTTTGTTACGCTTTCACGTAAAAAGTACTGAATGGATTTGAATGAAACTTTACAATAATATAGGTTATACAACAGAATAACACGTAGGCTACAATTTATGAAGATACTAGCCGGTGCCCGCGACATCGTCTGGACATATTTTGAACAATTTACACAATATCTTTATTAGTACTTACTAATATTAGTAGGGATTGTATGAATTGGCCAAAATATGACGATGCGTGACAAGTAAGTAAGAAAAGATAAACCATCTGTGCAGACAAAGTCGCGGGCACCGGCTAGGAGATAATAAAGCTTTGTGGTTAATTAATAACCGTAACTCTCACAATTGTATTCTGGTGATATTTGCGCATAGCATTTGCATTAAAAAAAATTGTAGAGATAATAAAATAGTTGCACATTACAATAAATCTAGATTTTCATTTGTGTAACGGCAATGAAAACTTAAATTCATTTGTATTTTTAACTAGCGGACCCGATAGACTTCGTCCTGTCAAAAAGATTTGTACAGTGGCAGTTTTTTGTTCCTAATTATTTTATAGAGAATGTCGCATAGCCAACCAAATCGCAAAAAAAGTCTAAATGACCTATTACATTTTGTGGCTATTCAATTTTGGAACGTGACATTAAATCCTCCAACGATGTATTCTGTGCTCCAACGCACGCACGCACACTGTTTTGATAGATATGATTGAATTTCAACTATATGTAGCGTTAATAAAGCGCAAATTGACTCTTTGATGGTAGGAACACACCTTCATTGCTTAGACAACAGTGAGTGCTTGCAATATGAACTTTATACAATAACAATAAAGCTCAATTCGACTGTACGTTTTAGTTAGAAAACGTTTGCATGGAAAATAAAAGGGCTGTTTTTAGAGTTTTACGATAATAATTCGAATTTTTCTTTTAAAAAAAAAATTGGCCAAATTGGTCCAGGCGTTGTTGAATTATGCGCTTACCAACACATTATGCGATTCATTTTTATGTATAAGATTACCTTCATTTAGGAGAGTATTGATAACACTTGCTGGTAATACGTTCCACAATCTTACATGGTATTGGGAAATGGGAATTTTCTAATCACTTTTGTACGACAAAGATGCTACGCCATTGGTTCACAAGTCTAAGGCGGGAGACCTTGTACTGGAGAGAATCAGCAAGGGCTATTTCTTTTCCTCCCTGTATTCTTACAGAGTCGTCAATTAGAAGCTGGCCTCAGATGAACAGTGTGAAGCCAACTTCCTTGACAAATTTTAGAAAGAGTCAAAGCGTTGCGTTGTAATCGCATGTTTCTGTGTAACACTGGCGCGTCCGCCGCTGCCGCAGGCACGCCGGAGTTCATGGCGCCGGAGATGTACGAGGAGCACTACGACGAGTCCGTGGACGTGTACGCGTTCGGCATGTGCATGCTCGAGATGGCCACCGGCGAGTACCCGTACAGCGAGTGCAGCGGGCCCGCGCAGATCTACAAGAAGGTGGTCTCGGTACGTGCAGATTCTACCAATGTGTACTTCCGCCGTACGTACGTCATTTGGTCTACACACACACACACACACACACATAACAAACGTAATACAAACAAACGAGGATAACAAAGATATAAATGTCAAAAATAAATAAAAAGGGGAATAACAAAAATAAATCACAAAATTATAACACGCAATCAAAATAATATTTATTCAACATAGACCTTTACAGGCACTTATTGACGTCAACAAACAAAACAAAAAAAAAGCTTAAAAAAAAAACAAAACCCTTGTCCGTACGTACGAATAAGGAAAAAAAATATTGACTCGACACCTGTTCAGAAATTGGGAGAGCCTTCTCGAGAAGAACAGGCAAGAAACTCTGAAGGTCTATTTTTTATCTCCTCTTTTCAATGTTAACAATCACAATAATACAATACAAAAATACAATATAGTACAAGATACAATCACACCTAACACGATTACAGTCGTATGTATGTTTACATACACATATAAAAATAATACAATATTATAAATAATGTTGTTACCAAACATGGCTCTATGAATAGTGTCCCTATTCCCAAATAGTGTGATCATTTAGATAGTCACTTACTTGATAATAACCTTTACTCATGAGTGTCTTTTTGATATGGATTTTAAATTTATACAAAGGCAAATCAATGACACTTTGCCCAAGAACGAACAGCTAGTTTTATGGAGTCTGAACATTGGACAACAACATTGGACAACACGCGTAACAACAATTCAATACAGTGCTATAATTACTGGATCGCAGTGTTCACAGCAACACAAAGAGGCCTTAACTTTATAAATAAATAAATAGATAAAATAAACTCATCCTTAATATTTCCTCGTGAGACATAAACAAATCGCCGATTTTCAGTTGCAGCCTAGAAAGAGACAATTGGCTGCGGATCCTAAAACCCACTCGGGACATAAAGTTATAAATCGCGAGAAAATAAAACAGTTGTATATCGTTTTTACATAGATAAAACGCAAATATATTAATCAATAATCCTATCGTATAATCATCTTAATAACAATAAAATCGCATTATTTATTCTTGGAATGACAAAAATGTGTCTTAATTTTATTGTTAAAGTTATTGTAAAGTATCGTGTAATCATTTCGCGAGTTTATCTGGTAGTCTTGAATTAGACCCTTAAATATTTTTATATGTTTTCTCCAGTATGTTGTTGATACCTCCACAAATTCAGCTGCCTGTAATTTAGCATTTATATGTAATGAACTGTCATAGTTGTTGAAGTCAAGTGTTGTTTTCAATTCCATAGGTGAATGTAATATGATAGTGTTCATTTCTTCGACATGTATAAAATATGGTAACATTCGTAGCGATAGTCAAGCTTGTTGTCCTTTCGCAGGGGGTGAAGCCGCAGAGCCTGGAGAAGGTAACCATCCCCGAAGTGCGCGATATCATTGAGTCTTGCATCAGGCCGAACAAAGCAGACAGGTAAGGTACATGAAGAATGTAACTCTTTTTTATGCACCTCATTAATTGGTTAATGACATTTATTTAGATTTTGCTAAAGCTTTCGATTAGGTTGACCTTGCCTTCTTAATGTTAAGTTTGCATGCTATGTATGTTTACTGAAATGTTAGTGTTCTGTCTAATTACCAGAAAACAACTTATTACTGTAAAGACGTATTCATTTACAACCGTACTCGTTAGATCGGGAGTTGGACAGGGCGCTAACTTTGGACCGCTTTCTTTTCATGATTTGAGAGCATATCTGTCCTGTCCTTCCCTTCCTGGTGACCTTATATGCTAACCATATGCAGATTTACAACATCTGATTGGTGTTCTAGAAATAAAGTGAATCTCAACTTGTAGAGATCCTTTTTTAATAGAAACAAAACAATAAATATTTTATACAAGGTCAAATGCTATCTAATCTAACAAAGAACTTGTGAGGGATTTTGGAGTGTTTTTTAATATTTACTTTTCGTTCTCGCCATGAACACTGTGCGTTTGTTAAAAGTTCAATACTAAATTGTGCAACCCGGCTTTTTTCTTATAGGGTGAGACAAAGAATCTTTAGAGAATATTGTAATGCCGAACTTAACGACTAAATTGCCTAGTGCCCTTGGCACTATCCTTTATATATAAAACGATAAAGGACTATCGAATTATGATTCAGGTCGCTTCGCGGTAGAACCTCATAATGTTCATCAAAAACATGAATACACAATTCCTTGAATGAAGTTGAATTGAGCAGGGAGTTTTAAGCCAATCTAGATGAGACAGTTTTATGAATATGGGTACATTGTGCCTCAGGCCGAAGGTGAAGGATCTTCTGAACCACGAGTTCTTCGGCGAGGACATCGGGCTGCGGCTGGAAATCGTGGGCCGCGACCTCGTCACCTCCTCCGACATCACCAAGATACAGTTCCGCCTCAAAATCATCGACCCCAAGAAAAGGTAACTAAGTATGCAGACTTGCTTTTGAACCAATTTTGTTTCTTTCATACCCTTGAGCTGTGAAATTTTCACCCTTTATGTGCTAACTTTTAAGGGCACCATACTAGAAACTTTTTCATTTTCTCAAGATATGGATTCAATTTAGGGCTAGTACAGGCCCTAATGTATGAAAATCATAACAATAAAATCCTCTCATTATTTCTACCATGGTTAGTTTTATTAATCGGTTTTAATATTCTTGATCTCGTTGCATCAATCTTTGGTTTGATACTGGAAACCAAAAGAAGAACTTCGATGTTTGTGTTAATAGACTGAGTAGTTGTCGTCGATTTCTCGTAATATTTAATGTATAGTTTCTAGTGTGTCTTCAACTATTGAAGTTAGGATATACACAGACAGCTCTAAGATAATCAATGGAATTGGGGTGGATATTGTCCCAAACGACCTAATTATCAAAATATCAAAATCCTTAAAAAATTCTAAACATAATATTCCAAGCAGAATCAATTGGCTTCACCAGCACGCTCGTAAGTATGCACGTGTACGTACCTGCGTACTGCGTACGGAGCGTTATCTTGCGATCACACAGAAGATTTTTTTTTTATTGCCTTACGTGGCAGACGAGCAAGCAGCACACCTGATGTTAACCGCAGCTCATGGACTTAGCAATCCCAGGGGTGGACACAGCTAAGCCGCTGCCTACCGAGATAAGATTATTCTCTTTAAGCCTTGTTTAAAGAGGGACATGTCATAGTGTATGGGAAACACCGCAACAGGAAGATCATTCCACAGCTTACATGTCCGTGGAAGAAATGATCGCTGGAAACGTACCGTACTAGACGGGAACGGATCCAGGTAGAGAGGGTGAAGTCTATTGCGGCGTCGAGTGGTACTTGTACGCTTGTACCAAGTCAAACAGTTCCTCGGAGCACTCCCCGTCGAAGAGCCGATAGAACACACAAAGGGCACCAAAATCCCTCCGTTGCTCCAGTGACTAATTTATCCGTCAGATTGGGATCATCAACGATTCGCACAACCCGTCTCTGAAGGGAGTCAAGTTGGTCGAGCTGGTATTTGGGAGCGCCTGCCCAGAGATGCGAGCAGTACTCCACGTGTGGTCGAACCTGCGCCTTGTAAAGTACAAGCCGCTGACCAGGCGTGAAGTAACGCTTAGCACTGTTCAAAGCGCCCAGCTTTTATCTTCTTATATATAAAAATGAATCGCAAAATGTGTTGGTAAGCTCATAACTCAACAACGCCTGGATCAATTTGGCCAATTCTTTTTTGTTAATGTTCGTTGAAGTTCAAGGAGGGTTTTTACAATGAGGAAAATTCGAATAATTATCGGAAATACCCTAAAAACAGCCCTTTTATTTTCCCATGCAAACGTTTTCTAACTAAAACGTACAGTCGAATTGAGCTTTATTGTTATTGTATAAAGTTCATATTGCAAGCACTCACGGTTGTTTAAGCAATGAAGGTGTGTTCCTAACATCAAAGAGTCAATTTGCGCTTTATTAACGCTACATATAGTTGAAATTCAATCATATCTATCAAAACAGTGTGCGCGCGTGCGTTGGAGCACAGAATACATATACGTTATACGTTGGAGGATTTAATGCCACGTTCCAAAATTGAATAGCCACAAAATGTAATAGGTCATTTAGACTTTTTTTTTGCGATTTGGTTGGCTATGCGACATTATCTATAAAATAATTAGGAACAAAAAAGTGCCACTGTACAAATCTTTTTGACAGGACGAAGTCTGTCGGGTCCGCTAGTAGATAATAGAAAAAATAATTCCCGCAGGTCGTACACTCACAAGGAGAACGAGGCCATCCAGTTCGAGTTCGACATGGAGCAGGACGAGTGCGAGGAGGTGGCCAACGACATGGCCAAGGCCGGCCTCATCATGGAGGAGGACGCGCGCATCGTCTTCAAGCTGCTCAAGTCTCAGCTGATCTCGCTCAACCGGTAAGTGCTAGCGCTAGTCTACGGTCTGCGTGCGATGCGAAATAAAAACCGGCCAAGTGCGAGTCGGACTCGCGCACGTAGCTTTCCGTACCACTAATATACTGGAAATAATGCTACAAAAAGCTATTCGCCTTCTAAGGGAGTGGAATGAACCCAAATAGCTCTACCTACTCCGATCATTGGTAATATATCCATACTGTCTGTTCCACTTTCACGCCAAAACTACTGAACCGATTTAAATGAAACTTGGTACACAGATAGTCTAGAGCCTGAGAAAGGACATAGGCTACTTTTTCATGCAAAAAAAGTTGTAAAGGGTTGTAAAAGGTTGAAAGGAGGGATAATAGGTTGTATGGAAATATTTTTAAAACTACTTAACCGATTTAAATGAAATTTTTACACAGATAGTCTAGAGCCTGACAAAGGACATAGGCTACTTTTTCATGAAAAAAAGGTTGTAAAGGATTGTAAAAGGTTGAAAGGAGGGATAATAGGTTGTATAGAAATATTGTTAAAACTACTGAACCGATTTAAATGAAATTTGGTACACAGATAGTCTAGAGGCTGAGACAGGACAGAGGCTACCTTTTAAAGCAGAAAAGGGCTGTAAAGGATTGAAAGGAGGGGGTGAAAGTTTGTATGGCAGTATTGTAAAAACCACTGAACCGATTTAAATAAAATTTTATACACAGATAGTATACCCCGTATATACCAATCGTAAAACTCGAGGACCCAAGGAAGGAAATAAGATAATTTTACCGACGGAAAACATATCCTTCCTGTGGGAAATTTGAATATAACGCGGGCGAAGCCGCGGGCGGATAGCTAGTGATTAATAAATATGACCTAATGATTTAAATTATTTTATTAATATTAATAATTCAATTATCTATACTAATATTTAAGCTATCTGCCAGTGAAAGTCCTGTCCAAATCGGTCCAGCCGTTCCAGAGATTAGCCGGAACAAACAGACAGACAAAAATTTAAAAAATATGTATTTTGGTATGTGTACCGTATATACATTCTTATGCATGTAGTAGAAAGCTGTTATTTTAATATTACAAACAGACACTCCAATTTTATTTATTTGTATAGATAAATGATTTTCTTAATTCTTATTATATTTGAGTTCATTGAATGAAAGGTAAAATGCGGTTTACGATTAATAACGTAATAAAAAAACACTAATTTATTAGATCTCGTTCAAACCAATTTTCGGTGGAAGTTTGCATGGTAAATATAATTTTTACAATAATACCCTTATTTACGGGGGGGGGGGGGACATCTTTCCGCTTTGGAAGCGTCTGTCGCGCAAACTGTTCAGTTTAGAAAAAAATATATATTAGAAACTTCGATATCATTTTTTAAGACCTTAGGTACCCCACAAATATGGGTTTGATGAAAAGAAAATTGAGTTTCAGATCTAAGTATGGGGAACCCCAATTTTTTTTTTTTCTATTATTGTATAAAAATCTTAATGCGGTTCACCAAATACATCTACTTACCAAGTTTCCACAGTATAGCTCTTATAGTTACGGAAAAAAATGACTGTGACATACGGACGGACAGACATGACGAATCCACCTTTAAATTTATCAGTGTTTCTCTACTATATTATGCATTTATTATACATACAAACCTTCCTTAATAATCACTCCTATCTATTAAAAAAAAAACCGCGTCAAAATCCGTTGCGTAGTTTTAAAGATCTAAGCATACATACGGACATACAGCGAAAGCGACTTTGTTTTATACTATGTATTGATTAGTTACATTAACATCATTAATGTCATTATCACACTATCACTTAACTAAATTGTTTTATCTAATACATATGACAGTTAGAAATGCACACGACGTTGTCCATTACGGTTGTTGTATGTAACATATATATTGAAAGAGGAACAAACTTGAGAAAACTACCCTGAAACCCTTCCCTACTTTATTATATATTTCTATTAATTACTTAGTTTTCGTTGTCGTGTCGTGTCGTGACAACCTGCAAGGGGTCCACGATAATGGATCTCAACATACACTGATAATACCTATTTACTTAAATTTATTTATAAAAGCACCTATGAAGTAAAAAATAAATATTATAAATGTTTATAAAACTTTTTTTTTTTTTTTTTTATATAATAGCAGGCAAACGAGCCAACGGGTCACCTGATGGTAAGTGATCACCGCCGCCCATAGCACAAACAACACCAGAGGTATCATCAGCGCGTTGCCGGCCTTTCAAAAATGTATACGCTCTTTTTTTGAAGCTTCCCATGTCGTAACTGTTCGGAAATACCGCGGCCGAAAGTTGGTTCCATAACTTTGTCGTTCGCGGAAAAACGTACGCGAAAACCGCACTGTGGAGGACAGCCAACCATTAAGATGGTGGGGATGGAAAGCAAGTCCCCTCCGTGACACACGATACAGGAAATCGGTCGGCGGCAGTATCCCAAACAACTCGTCAGAGCACTCCCCATGGTATATGCGGTAGAGAACACAAAGAGACGCGACATCTCTCCGCAGCGCCAATGAGTCCATACGACCACAGAGCACCGGTCGTCGACAATTCGAACCGCTCTACGCTGGATACGGTCAAATGGAAGGAGCTGGTACTGAGGAGCACCGGCCCAGAGGTGAGAACAGTATTCCATATGTGGCCTGACCTGTGCCTTGTAAAGTTGTAGGCGGTGGGTCGGCGTGAAATACTGTCTCGCCCTGCTTAGCACTCCCAGCTTTTTTGAGGCTAATTTAGCCTTGCCTTCCAGATGACAGCGAAATTGAACATCGCTCGATATGTCGACGCCCAGGATACCGATGGTTGACCCGGCATCAAGGGAAGCGCCTTCAAAGTTTATGGTTGCGACAAAAGGAGATTTCTTAGCGGTAAACGCGCAAACTTGTGTCTTAGAGGCGTTAAACTGGACTAGATTTAGTCGGCTCCAATTCGAGACATGGCTGAGTATGTCATCGATAACAGACACAAGCTTGTTTCGGTTCTCAATGACGTTCTGATGTGGAATATTTGCACTTCCGTGATATAGTGAAACTTTGTAGGATGTAGGCATTCAATATCAGGTAAGTAGCAGGTCTACTCAAAACCGAAAAACAAGGCAAAGGGTCTTCGACACTAATGAGTCCTTGGCGAAAACTGCAGCTAAAAAGCTTGGCATTTTATCCAAAGTTAGGCGCTACTTCACTGCAGAACAGATGCTCAACCTATATCAAGCCCAAGTTCGATCCTGCATGGAGTACTGCTGCCATCTTTGGGACGGTTCTGCCCGCTATCAGTTGGCTGCCTTGGACTCAGTAGAAAGGCGAGCTAGAAAACTTATCGACGACGAAATACTTATAAACTCACGTCTTCAGAGTCTAGAACACCGTCGAAGAGTTGCTTGCCTTTCGGTTTTCTATAGGTTGCATTTCGGAGAGTGTGCGTTGGAATTACATGAGTTAATTCCACCCGCTCCTTTCCACCACCAGTCAACCAGACGTAGGCTTAACTACCATCCTTACGTGGTGGACTATCCTCTTACACGTACAAAACGATTCCAGTCTTCGTTTTTAATACGAACAGCTAAGATGTGGAACTCTTTGCCGACGTCTGTGTTCCCGGAACAATATAATCTTACGGTCTTCAAGTCACGAGTGAATAGGCATTTGCTAGGTAAGCGTGTTCCATCCTAGTCCTCATCGTCACTTACCATCAGGTGAGATTGTGGACAAACGCAAACCTATTTTAAATAAAAAAAAAAAAAAACTAATAAGTTTGGGAACCTCTGACCTAGTTAAATGTACAAGTCGAGAGTACCCGTAACCGACGAGCTTGCATGAAAGCTTGCATGAGTTTGCTTGTATTAATGAAAATCGAGAAAGCTGGGGAAGTATGTTTGGAGCATAGCAAGTGGAAGACTGTGATCTCTGCCTACCCTTATGGGAAAGAGACTTAAATTTAACACATATAAACCGTAAATTTGGCTCGACTATTAAATTTTATTACAAACACGACTTTACACAATGAATAATTATAGATTCTTCTGAAAATTCGATAAGGCCATTCTCATTGTGCCGTACAAAATACACAGATAACAAACTGTTCATTTGTCAGCTGCTTACGTTGTAAATATAAGCGGATGTGTACATTTAAAGTGTACTTAGGCGCACTCTTTATGGGTGCTCTTAATTATAACAAATGCTTACTTTATGCCTTATTGTTTAGTCTACTCTGGTTGCAAACCTTGGCAGATTTAGTTGAAATGTTTACTGACATTTTGATTGCGTAACTCTCTCTGTCTGTTTGTCTGTCGTACTCTCACACCAAAATTACCGAACAGGAGACCTATTTTTGAATTACGAATGCGACTTCGAAATCACCGATGTGACTAATAATCACCGATTTTCAATAATTCTTATTTTTGAATATCACTGATGTGACTACCTTAGTCACAGGTGTGATTTCATTACGAGTGCCCTCACCCACTCGTAATCAAGTCATACTTGTGGAAATGTTATCTGTGTTTTGTTTGATTTTTCAGTCTATATATATATTATGAATGTAGCATATATATTATATAATGGTTAAGCCGGCAATAACCGGCAGCGGTACATTCTGCGTGGAACCGAACTCTTACATTTATGTGTGTACTTTATCTATGTTGGCAGCTCTGCGTTCGACTTTCAAAAATTGGATGTTTAGGAATCCGTGACCTCAAAATCACCGCTGACTATTTAGTCAGCGGTGATTTCGAAATCGCATTCGTAATTCAAAAATAGGTCTCCAGATGTAATTGAAATTTGATATACATATAGTCTAAAGCAGTATCACGATCAACAATGTTCAAACGACAGTTTGCTGCTTAAGGTTGGTGTATTTAAAAAATGCTAAATAAAAAGGTACAATAAGAAGAGTCTGAAACTATATAAAACAATTGTAAAAAACTATAAAATACTTAAAATCCTCTAGTAATCCGTTAAAAATGGTGGAACTGTATAAACTTACTCTACAGGAACAGGAACAGTGTGATAAGGGAGCGATGCGGCGTAGTTGAAGATGTAGTGTCAAAGATAGAGAAAGGGATGCTTAGATGGTTCGGCCATGTTGAAAGAATGAATGAAGGAAGATTAACGAAAGAGATACGCTAGGTAAGAATGATAGGACGAATCGGTGCAGGTCGACCTAGGCTGACACATCTCGATCAAATCGAAGATGTCCTGAAGATAGGCCGGGTCAAGAGTACTCGCAACCGACGAGAGAAAGTGGAGGAAGCAAGAGAAGTGTGCCAGGATCGTAGCAAGTGGAGAGAGGTGATCTCTGCCTACCCCGTGACATATATGTATGTATGTATGTACCCTACAGCATTCTGTGTAGGACTCTTTATTATTATTATTAAATTAATTTAAATCTTCAATATTAGTAACTAGCGACCCGCCCCGGCTTCGCACGGGTGCAGTGAAAAAATGGTTATGGTGGGTTATCCCTAAGAGATAGACATATACCATCGCGGACTTTTTTGTGGATTTTTGTAAGTTGTACAATATTGTAGTACATTATTTTGGTCTATCTCGTAGGGTTCAGCCAGCGTTTGCAATATAAGCGCAAAAAAACGTGCTTATTTACGACATCACATTAGAAACCTTTAAATTTATCAGTGTTTCTCTACTATATTATGCATTTATTATACATACAAACCTTCCTTAAGAATCACTCTATCTATTAAAAAAAACCGCGTCAAAATCCGTTGCGTAGTTTTAAAGATCTAAGCATACATACGGACATACAGCGAAAGCGACTTTGTTTTATACTATGTATTGATATGGAATACATTTTTGTAGAATTTATATAACTGATTGATTTAGTACGGCGGCGAAACATAGAGTAAGTCAGCCTAGCTTATTTGCGTTGGCAGATAGATACATTTTGAATTTTGACTGACAAACCGAAATCATAAACGAAATAAATAAAACCGGCCAGGATTCCTAATATCATAGACAATGCTAATGCAAATACTAACCATAGGCAACATAAGGCATGTAACAGCTGCACTGTTACAGCTGTGATTCCCAAGTGGTATATATCGACCCCTAGGGGTCTATGGCAACCTGCACGGGTTCTACGTCAACGATCCATTCTGTACGGAGGTCATGAAATATATTTTCATAATAACTATCAAGGGGTGATTATAAAATAAAATAAAGAAAATAAAAAGCCTTTTTATTTGCTCCTATGAAGTAAGTAACATTTTGTTTAGTGGATTAGTAATTATTTGATTTCTTCCATAGGAACCCCCGTGGGGGTGAAGGCCTCCTCCAGGTTGTGCCATTTAACCCTATCTTGTGCCAATCCGAACCAATGTTCGCTTGCGGTCTCGCGTTTATCATCTGACCAGCGTTTGAGCGGACGACCTTGTTTGCTCTTTCCACTTCCTGGTCCTTTCCACTCTGACCACTTTCATCCAACGTCCAACCTCAAGTCTCGCTACTTCCATTTTAGTCTCCTTAATAGCATCTCTAACTTTGGTACGTTTCCGAATTTCTTCGTTGGGGGTGATTAGGGATCGATATCGATGCCAAAAATGCAATCAGTAAAATTTTTGTCTGTCTGTCTGTCTGTCTGCTTGTCTGTATAACCGTTATAGAAACAAAAACTACTCGACGGATTTTAACGAAACTTGCTTACAATTATTTTTCATACTCCTTAGCTGGTTATAGTATACATTTCGTGAAGGGAAATGTTGGGAAAATGGGAGTAGTTACTCCATTTTTTAAGCTTCCGTCGTCGCGTGTGCATCCTTAATAGTTGAAGCTACACAGATATTATGTATGACAGAAATGTTATCCATAAAATTATATATAAAATATCCCACGACAGCATATGTCTATCTTTTATGGTTGACTCTACTCCCGATAGCTTAGCAGTTCGAAGCTTTCTGATTATATTTGTCTACTGTTACGTTTATAACACGAAGTCGTGGGCATAGCTAGTTGACCAATAAAGCCTTTTGATATATGGTGTGATGTAAAATATACAAGATTCGAGCTGCCAGTGCCAGCTTACCATCCGAATATTAGTTTGGGAATAACTATTCGGTTTCTTCATAGAACGATCCGAGTACACGAAATAAGCACACGAACGTTTGAATTCTGACTGTTCCTAAAATACGTAAGCCAGACATGAAATATTGTGTTCACTGTTGTCACGCGAAGCAAACGGAATTTTGTCAGTAGAGCGAGCAACAAATAGATTTTTCTCAAAAATGCTTGGAATTTGAGCATAATTTTGACAACCTTCTTCGAGAGAAATTGCTGTACTGGCCAAATACATGCGAGCAGCGGCCGGCAAAAAATGTATAAAAATCCATATCTGTCGTGTTTTAGCGGCCAAATAAATATACATGTAAATTCATATCTAACGTGTATTTTATCGCACCGCTCGCCATCGGCAGGGTGTTCATCCTCACATGCTGGAGCCTAAATGGTCACGCACAGTGCGGTTTCAACGTAATTTCCTTCCGCGCACTCTCCGATTGTGGAACGAGCTCCCTGCTGAGGCTTTCCGGGGGATTACAGTATGGGGTTCTTCAAAAAGGGAGTAAATAGGTTTTTAAAAAGGTCGGCAAAGCGTTTGTGATGCCCCTGGTGTTGCAAGCGTCCATAGGCGACGGTGACTGCTTACCATCAGGCAGGCCGTAAGTCTTTTTGCTACCGTTGTAGTATAAAAAAAAAAAAAAAAAAAAAATTTAAAAATGAAACGATTTGTTGCTCAGAAAAATGGCAATCCATGGAGGCAACTTATCACAGTTTTATTTAAATATCGAACTGGCTTGCAAAAAAAAAAACTGTTTTTAAATAAAAGTTCTGCTTGGTACTACTTAGTTTTAATTTCCGCGCATTATTTAAGAAAAGTACTATACAAGCCTTGGCCACAACTAGGCATTGATGGACTTACGTATGTGTGGCTCGGCTTCGCCTCGGCCCACATGTAGGTACACCTTCGTCCATCAATGCTTCTATTGCTGGCCGCAGCAGTAATGTACTATTTTTGTCATTAGAGCTAGCTCGCATGATTCTAGTTTCTAGTTTCTTGAATCTTTAAACCTATGTTATTTCTTTAGTCTCGAATGGGTCTCATTTTTTTCCTCTGGAGAGAAGCTGCAAATCTTCATATATATCTCCCTCTGCAAACAAGTGCCACGGTGATTATGTGGGACTCCTGACGAGTCTAGGCGGATCGACCTGAAAGACTTGCCGACTACGCTCAGCCTAAGCTGTTGGTCCTAATCTATGGCTTGACGCGACAAGGAAGACCGCACCTCAGGAGAGGCGCAGTCAGCGCTGCCAAATAACTCTGGCATATGTTTATGGGAACCTTGAAGGTCGCAAGCAGGTCTTGAAGGTCCTGCGTTAATTGATTGGGAGGGTCACTAAGGACGTGGCGCGGTCTGCGAAGTTAAAATGTCTAATTCTTCCATAGTGCTAAATTGATTCACTTAGTATGAGCATTTCCAAGTTCCGCTTGCTTAATTCTTGTACACGACCAAATAGGAGGAAAATAGATAATGAGTTACGTAGCACTGAATACACTTAATTTCAGAATGTATATAATATTGAAAAAAGAAAAGGTTTAATACTTAGAGAGAAGGTTACTTAGGTTTAATACTTAGAGAGAATAATATTGAAAAAAGAAAAGGTTTAATACTTAGAGAGAATGGACAACTAAGGAGGGGTGCAAGCGAACGAAGGAAGCAGTCCCGCGGTACCTTCCAAGAAGCTTGCCCGTTCCCTTATCAAACTAAAGAGAGACAAGATCCGAAAGGTCATAGCCACCATAACCGGACATTGCCTTTTAAACAAACACCTGTACACAATAGGTATAACAGACAGCCCCCTGTGCAGAGGGTGCATGGAGGCTGAGGAAACGCCACACCATGTTCTTATGGAATGTGCAAGTGTGGCCGACCAACGGGAGAAACTTCTCCATTCCCCGGCGTCCCTGCCAGAAGCATGCAGCAGCCCACAGAGGCTGCTAGCGTTCTGGGAGGAACTGGGATGGATGGAGTAGGAAGGAGGCAGGAGCCTTCTATCATACGCACAATGGCCCAATCGTGAGGCTAAGTGCGGTTGAGCCCAGCCAAACTAAACTACTTAGAGAGAAAGTTTATTTTTAACATTTTTGCTTGTAAAGTTGATGTAATTCCACCGATTTTAAATATGTAAAGCGTGTCATAAAAAACGCGTGTGTTACCAAAGCAAATAGTTAAGTTATAGTCCACACAAATTCTATAACGGTATTATTTGCCATTCGCGCGCTGTTGCTATTCAAATTTCGATCTATTCGCCGCGCGGCGCCAGTCTGTAGTAAAATGGCGGGAAAGCAACAGTGTGCATTCACAGATTGAGTTTATTTAAATGTTTTTTTTTCTGTTTCCTCGCAAATGTGTTAAAAAACGTCGTACGATATACGTGCGTATTGGTTATAACATGGTCGGCTCAATTACGCCCTCGCCTTCGGCTGGGGCTGAAATTCCGCCTCGCATGTTATAACCATCATAACGCACTAATATCGTAATGTACTGTTACATCATATACATATAAATTTAATTATATTATATGAATTATTGACTAGAGATCG
The DNA here is from genome assembly GCA_036419045.1 of Scirpophaga incertulas. Taxonomy (NCBI): domain Eukaryota; kingdom Metazoa; phylum Arthropoda; class Insecta; order Lepidoptera; family Crambidae; genus Scirpophaga; species Scirpophaga incertulas. The sequence goes on along the minus strand of CM071629.1, from coordinate 39,216,469 downwards.
GATAATCGGATGCATATTTACCTAAAGTTAATTTTTGGCTCACAAATTATGGAAGCGGCTTTTTAAAATACATTTTGTTAAATAAAAATCCCGGGAAAATACGGGACTGCAAATTTAACGTAGTGATATTGTTTGAAACTTACTTAATTAGCACGTGGTATTTATTTTCAAAAGACCGAGACTCCCGGGTTCATTTATACAACTATGCATACGTATTTACATGAAGTTTAGTTTCAGTTCCCCGTGCGATTTATGAATGTACGATTTATTACATGAAGAGTGTTATACGAAAGTAGTGAGCTAGTTTGACTAAAACAATAATCAATTAAATTTAACAAAACAATAAAAAGCCGTTTCCATACTTTGTCTTAAACTAACTTTAGGTAAATATGCATCCGATTATCCGATCTCTAATAATGACAGATCAATTAACAACTGAAAAATAACGTCGCCCTACACTAGGATTTCTATTCCTTAACATGGGTGCAGTCACAAACATAGAATCTAACATACACATACACCCATTTTTGTAGGTCTTACAAAATTTTTCTCCGTGGTGGAATTGAACCCGCGACTCGTTACGCAGTAGCGTGTCATCATGAAATGCAAAAACAAAACATTTCCCCATAATATTGTGTGTGACAGCGATGCAAATACGAGTAGATTAAAGCAAAATGTCTGCCCAGGTTGCAGGTGCGAGAACGCGAAAACAAACACGGACTGCTTATTGATGTTAATCAAATGTTAATTAATCGGCTATAGTACTTTATACATTAAGAATTACTACAATAAATATTAACAAAAATGCAAATGCGACGTCGTGATGAATATGCAATAACATTATGGCTAAAATAATAAAAATGTTAAGACAAATTAATTAACTGTAACATAACAGAATAATATTTTAATGATACATACATTCATATATATACCGGGTGTCAAAAAAGTCCTGGATTACCTTTTATAAGGCGTACGAGGGGATATACACGCAGCAGAGGACATTTAAACGAATTTTAATGAAAGTGAAATAGAATCTCTATCTGCATCTATCAGTTTAATATAACACCAAAAAAAAAAATCAACAGGCAACAGGACCAGAGACAAAAGATTTATTGGTGTTCAAACCATTAGACAAGTTTATTTCACCATCAAAACCACCTATTTTGTGGAATGCACCATATAGACCTAATAAGCCTATATAATTTTCAAATGTGAATTTTGAATTTTACTGGATTACACGAAAATGACTTTGTTTTTAAACTAAAAATGATTCAAAATAGGATATACTAGGAAAGTGGATAGGCGTGTGGGAAGGGGAAGACCGAAGAAACGATGGATGGACTGTGAATGATGATATGTCGAAGAAGGGAGTGAATGTCGAAATCGCGATAAAGGAGATTGGAAGAGAGACTTGTTGCGCCGACCCCAATAAAAATTGGGAACGGCAAGAGAAAGTTGTTTAAATACCGAAAAGTGTTTGATTACCATAGATTCTCAAACTTACTTGTATTGCACAAGTTTGTGTCATAAATCAACTAAAATAAGTATCGTCTTTCTTTGCGCTAGCGTGGTGTTAACGTAATACACAACTAACCTAAAAATCCTCGATATATCCAACAATAACAATTAATATTTAAAAACTACGGCTCGATAAGCGCATAAAATTAGTTCACAATTACGCCCGATAACCCTTCTTTGCTACCTTCCGCTTATCGCGGACACACTTCGCCGCTTCAATGGGTGAAGAGGTGCGCGCTGACGTCACGGCTCGTCGTCCGGCAACGCACACGCACGTTCGGTCGTGCAGTTACCGATGCGCGCTCATTGACCGCTTATTGCATCGCGAAAAGGAGAAATATTGCGCAACAATCAATCAGTGCCGGTCATTGTCTTCGCTTAGAAACTTCTACTACTATTTTGTAGTGTCTTGTTTATGTGATTATTATGAACTGTGATGACGGACTTGATTGTGGACAAAACTGGTTAAGTTTAACGTACGTATTGTTACTGGGAAATATAACTAACACATAGCAAATTTGTCAAGGATTTAAGATATAATTTTCTATTCCCTTGCATAGAATATACTATGTAGGTAATGGTTGTATAATATATAATGGTATCGACATATTTTTGGGAGGATGGTGCCTTTTAAAAGAGCGAATTGTCAGAACTATTACTACATAAATAACTAGGTTGAAGATTAATAAGTAAGTTTATTAATAACTACTAATCGTAACGTGATATGATAATGTTTTGTTTGGCAGTTTAATTACTTTCAATGTGTTTATGTATTGTGTTCTGTATAACATTAAATGTGTCGCTAATAGTATCACTACATAGTATAAAACAAGGTCGCTTTCTCTGTCCCTTTGTCCTTATGTATGCTTAAATCTTTAAAAATAAGCAACGGATTTTGATGCGGACTTTTTATAGATAGTGATTGAAAAGGAAGGTTTATATTTAGGGGTCATCCATAAATTACGTCACACGAATTTCGGTGATTTTTTGCCCCTCCCCCCGTCCTTGTCACAGCTAGTCACATTTGTAAGACTCCCCCCCACCCTAGTGTGACGTCACAAATTTTGAAATTTACATTTCGAAATTATCGAATGATAAAAGCGGTTTCGAAATCAGTTTTATTTCCATTTCAATAAAATTAACATCAAATCAATCAACAAAACAAAAAAAAACGATTACTTATATTAAATATGCATATTTTATTGTCATTTCATGATTTTCATATTATATTTTTCAAAATCACCTACTACAAGCAATTACAAAAATAGTACCTTTCGAGAGTATCCCTATTAATAGATAGAAGAAGACACTATTAATTTATTTATTTATGACAGTATACAGACTACAATAAAAAATAATATTTACAGCACTTTTCATACTAACAGTAATAATTTAAAGTTTGTGTTTTAACAGTTAGCTTATAATACATTTTGAAATGTGACGTCACGAAATGTAAGACCCCTCCCACCCCCTTGTCACACAATGTCACACTTCGTCAACCCCCTCCCTCCCCCTAACCGTGTGACGTAATTTATGGATGGCCCCTTATAATAACATCCATCACAAATATTGGAAAAATACTGTCATTTTTGAGGTTTCTAATGTGATGTCGTAAATAATTACATTTTTCCGCTTAAATTGCAAACGCAGGCTGAACCCTACGAGATTTATCAAAATAATGTATTAAGTATTGTTTTCTGCAGTGTATTTAGTATCAGCGTTGCACCTGTGCGAAGCCGGGGCGGGTCGCTAGTATACAATATACTTTTAACGAAAGAAACGAATGTTATTAAAAAAAAGGAAAAACAACATAGTCGTGAAAATTATTTGTGTGATATAGTATATTAAGCTGTTTCATTCTCTAGTAAAGAAAATCAATGAAAAATAATATTTTACGATTTGAGTTTCCAAAAAGTTTTTATTTGTTTGAGATGCACAAACATGTTATGCACAACAAGATTATTATAATTATTTAAAGTAATTGAACTAGATAGGAATCCACAAAATAGTGTACGCAGCGTCATTAGACTTATTGTCAATCGAGCTTTATTACTCGACGCTGATTCTTGTTGATAAGAGTCGTCCCTCTCAGTAATAGATCATGGTATTGTCAGCGTGCTTAACCTTCTTTATAAAAAATACTTGATACTTTTGTGTCGGTATTTGGATATGCCTTTTTCATAAAAATATGATTCAGTCAATCATTCAAATACTCATAAAACCACTGAAGTCGAATTTGGTCATTGCACTCTGTCGACTGGGAAACGTGTTTGAAAACTCTCCTTAGCGTCCCACTCCATTTTAATATCACAAAAATGTTAACAAACCGATTAGCGTAAAAATTGGAAACATAACGAACTTTCATACACAGGAGAACGGCAGTTCAGGTACAGGCTACTTTTTGTCATGTATACCAGGGCCATGTTTATGCAATATCTTTTACATTTAAAAGACACTATTTTGCATTCAACTTGTCTTAAATCAAATAATACAAATTAAAATCAGTACCGCAGAACCGGAAACAAAACGCATTACGAAAACAAAACGCAACACGATTATCAGTACTACATAAAAGAAAAATGTATTAATCGATTAAACGAAATCGATTTTTTGTGAATTTTATTATATATTTTGAATATTTAGATTTATGTAATGCAAATGTTAGCACAGTGTTTTCTTAATGCAAAAAACTTTGCTTTAATCTATACTTTGACTGATATCGAAGAATTATCTTTCTCTTCGATTTTAAGTACATCATTATACGTCATTGTTATTGATAAGTTAGATATGCAGAACAGTAACTAATTTTTAATTGCTGTTTGCTACGTGTTCTGTAACTCATATTCATTCTTAGACCTAATTTCACCAAACTTAAACTAATCGTCTGTTGTGTAATGGCTTGTTAACAGAGTTGTTAAGTTATTCTAGATCCTACATTGTAAAATTAACAAGCCATTACTAAATCAACCGTTAACTGAATGAATTGCGAAACGTTCATTCAATTTGTAATACAACCAAATAATAGTGTCGTCGTGCATCACTCTTACTATACGGAAATGCGTCTAATTTCTACTGGTCGTATAATGTGTCAAGTAGCAATACAATGTGAACAAATTAAATTGTCGTTCTCTCCATAAGTTTCTAAAGCAAGCGTATAATATTTGGTTTTGCCAGGTTATTTCTCTACTGTTTGTGTAGGTCATGGAATTATAAAAAAATATTATATTATTTATTAAATAATTCCATGTGTAGGTATTTGATTGACGTTTCGTGGTGTTTTCGTTCCTGGTAGATATTTTCTTTGATTTGTAAAAATACCTAGGTCGAAGAAAACGAGAGGTCCAAATTTTTCAAACAATGAGAAGGAAATCTTAATAACTCTAATTAAACAATACAAGGATCTCGTTGAAAATAAAAAAACCGATGCTGTAACGACGGCTATAAAAAATGAGGGGTGGAAGAAGTTGACTGAAGAGTTCAATTCCATGAGCATCTTGCCTTTGTATTCGTCGAAATAGTCACGCGTTCTTTAAAAATCCTCGGACGTCGTACTATGCTGTCTAAAGTATCTAAATTTGTTAAAAAATCTTCGCTATCCATAATAAAATTGTACGCCGCGTCCATCTTGACAGTAAAATAATCGTCTGTTACAGATTAACGAACCACTAGAGCAGTCATTAAATTTAACAGTCCATCAAGCTAACTAATCTCTTGTTTGCACATGGTGGGACACTTGCTAACTCTAACAAACTGTTAACGGTTTAACAAGACGTTATTTTAACAAACAGAGTATGGTGAAATTAGGTCTTAGTATGATAATTTGAAAAAGATATATAAGGCTTAAAAGTAATCAGTTACAAATAACAAAAATCTATAAACATAACCTCACTTTTTGTATTCAAAACATTATAACTATTGAATGACAACTTAATAATTGTTTTCTTTTTTTGTTAGTGGCTTTCCAGAAAATTATCATTATTTCGACAATTATGTTTCATTACAGTACGTGATAAAAAATGGGTATACGAAACTCCCATACAAGCTTGCCGTTCTCCTTTAAATGTAATTTTGTTTATTTTTAATTGTAACAGTATTGTTATGGTCATGCAAAGTAACGTTCGTATGTATTCAACATACTTATCGCATCGATATGTTATAGTGTTAATATCAGCGCACATTCTAAAAGAATGGAGAACCAATAAGGGATGCAAACAAACGAAAGACGCTGTCCAGTTAGCGTCATGCATCTTTTTCTATAAATTTGTTATTTTTTTTTCTGAGTCCCTGTACAGAATCCTTGACTAAAGCCGCAAGCACAGACTTCAATAAATTTCTTCTGCCGTCTGTTACTTTAATTAAAGGATGGAAAGAGATGAACTGACTATAATGAAGAAACTAAAACTGAGTGACGTAGTAAAATAGTAGTAGTTATAAGTTTAAAATTTACAGAAACCTGTATACGTTATTTCTTATCTGATTTATGACTGCTATAAATTGTACGCGTCAACGGCCAAATCTCAATATAATCACGATGACCAACGAAATTAGTCATTTGACCTCTATTCACTTGAAGGCGAGTCTACGTTACGTTAGTGATTTTACATTTTTAACTTTAAGTGTAATCGAATATTTGGGAATATTCCAAACACTATTGTTAAACCTCTTCGGAAATTTGCGACAACCTTCTCCAGAAGAATCAGGCAAGAACTTCGCAAGAACCAATTATTTTTAATTGTAATGTCGGTTTCTCATGTAAATTAATGTATTATCAATAAAGATAATGTTTTGCCAACAAATATTCCTAATCAAATATTAGTGCTTCTTAATTTTAAAAGTGATTCCCAGAAATCAAACTACCTATATTGAATCGTGTCTTCTTATAATTATAGTTTGGCGACACGTTTGGCATAGCGATCAAGTGTTCGGCTTCTGCCCAACGGACGCAGGTTCGATTCCCGCACATTAAAAACTTATCCGTCATATTATGTATGACCTACAAAAACTCTAGGTGTATGTATATGCATGTGAGATTCTATGTGCCCATGTTGCACGATAAAAATCCTAATGTGGAGCGAATTAATTTTCAAATATAGTGTTATTAATCTTATCAATATTATTACACTAACTTGGAATACTAATTCAAAACAAATTAAAATATTATTTTCTCAATTCACTTATTGACACTTATAGCCGTCATAACATATGTAAAGTTGACATAAAAACAAGAGCTTATATATAAATAAATAACATTTTACGTGTAAATAGAAAAAAATTACCAGCTATTCGGAAATTGAGCCTTCTCGAGAAGAACAGGCAAGTAATTCTAATTGTCAATCTTTTTATACAAAATATCTGTCCCGTGCGGGAATTGAACCCGAGACCCGTTCCGTAGAAGCCGATTACTCGACTACTGCGCTTAATTACGTGTGAAATAAAACACTGGCAAGAACGATGATAGCACAAAGATTTGGTTACCACTGGACCATATGGCTTATCTTGTTTCTTTATCGTACGTTGGAATACAAATAAGCTAAATTGAAATTTTCGCGCGACAACGTTATATGCACAAGCCGCTTTTAATTGTGAGTTTTTAAACACTGTCTTCTTAGGTAATACATTTAATTGATAGAACAGTTGTTGAAAGTACAAATAAAATAGTGTGTACTAGTTGGTGCCCGCGACTTCATCTGCGCAGGATTATTATGTAAGAGATAATTTTAATGTCATGTTAGTTCTTTTCTACGCCACGCTAATATGAGCTACTCGACATTCTAATCCTGTGCAGACGAAATCGCAGGCACCGGTTAATATCTTATTTTAATTTTCATTAAAATCCATTTTACGATTAGATAGATAGATTTTACGTGAAAGAGCAACAAACATTCATACTTACAAACATTCGCGTTTACAATATTATGTTTTTACAAAGACGTTTAAAATGTTTAATTATAAAATCTCTTTGATTGCTATTTTCTCTTGTAAATAAATCGTGACTTTTTCTTATGAAACTATTAATTTTTTGTAAAAAAAATTAGAACAAATATAAAGGTAATTTCAACAAAACATTGCTACACTACAATCGATAAAGTTGCACAGTAATTATAAGCAGCGGTGTTGAAAAATAAATGTTATAATGTCATGTAAACAAACACGTCGACCTCACGACGTGTGCGTGACGTGACTGATTGGCGCAAGCAGTAAGCCTCTGCAACATGCACACGCGGCGGACTCGTTCCAGCGGTAGTCATAGCAACGGTAACGAAGTAAATAGGCAGCCGCTAAGTCGCCGACCTAGCCAGTGTAGCGGCGGCCTCGCGTGCTCTTAACTGATCTTTGCACACAACTCGATCAAGAAGTTTCTTTTGCGAAGGCTATAACCGTTTCTATTAATGAAGCGACCGATATGCTCGTAACGCAAGTATACACGTGGAGCGAGTTCAACATGTACTTTTGTTACTGGTATTTATTTTAAATGCTATTAGTTTAAAGTGACCTATGACATTAAGCTCACCTTTGGCTATGACCCCTGTAAATTGGCGCTTAAATGATTCGTCAGTGTGATGGGTTCGAACTCGCGTTTACGCACTATTTGATAACAAGTCTAATTGTGGGTGTACACTTGTTCAAAATACAATAGACTTGGAGTTAAGTTTAAAACATGACATCTTAAACATCAGCATGATAAAGCTAATAGCAATTTGGTCATTGTAAGGATCTAGATTGACATATTGGCTTCGTTTTCTCATGATAATATACACAGTACAGGGAAAGTCGCATTTGCCCGGTCATAATACGGGATACATTAATTTGATACATCCCGCATCATTTATTTGCGAAATGAAAGTACAGTTACTCGTCTAATTCATTTGTATGACTGAAAAAATCTGATGGTTGATATTTAAATTGGTTTATTGGTTATATAAGATATCAGATAAAAGACAGCAAAAACTTATACCGACAAGGTCGTCTCGTACAGGTGGCTCCGACCAAAATAGCAAGAGTTATCATGCAACTTTTTAAAACAAAGGCCCTGTAGAAGTTATATCTGCTCGGTATTTTTTAACTCTTTGTTTTAGCATACTAGTTTTATACATATTTGTTTATACGTTATCTCGGTATTCATTCGTATGTCGAAGATGTTTTCATTTGTGGTCTTTTTATACAGGGAAAGGAGCGAAAAGAAGGCACAGATGCTCTTCAACCAGGATCTGATCAATGACAAGAATCTCTTGTTGGAACAACAACTTATGCAGGTGTGTTGACGAATATCGCTACGTTTTGTATTCTTAAAAAATTCTGAATAATCTGTTACTTACAAAATCACAAGGCCATCATGAAGATGTAATAAAACTGATGTGCATTTGCTTTATTGTTTAGGTTAAGATGATACAAAATCAGCAACAGGCTGGTCCGGTTGACCAAGTGAAGGCCGGTTTGCTGAACGGAGTTGGATCGCAGCCGACGCTAGCGGCAGTACAGTAAGTTATTATTCATAAGCCGATGTCTTATATTATCGAGTTCTCTGCCCTTGATTTGTCACGAATATCGCGTGTTCCAGGCTCGATCAGCAGTCACAACTGCTACAGGCCCAGCAGCTGTTGCAGCAGCAATACCAGTTCAGCAATGAGGCGGAGGCCATGAAACTGCTGCAGCACAATATCATGCAGGCGCGCATGGTGCCCCCGCAACACCTGCTCGACCAGAATATCAAACAAAAGGTTTTCTAAATATATTCATACCAACCGTTTGAATGGCTGTAGATTTGGTGTTTTTATTTATAACACTTTTTGTCTTTCAGGTAATGATGGAACAGAATCTCCTGAACCAACAAATTCTAGAGCAACAACACGTGCAACAAAACTTCCTAGATCCAAATAACCCTCAATCTCAACTTCAACCGAATCTACTCAATCAGCAATTGACGGCAGAAATCAATAACCAAAATCAAGTCCTCCAACAGCAAATCATACAGCAGCGACAAAACTTAATAGCTGCTCAACAGGCCGCCATCCACCAAAAACAGTTGGAGGACCATTTGAACCACGAAAACTTACATGCTCCTCAGAATCTCGTCAGTGGCCAAATACTCGATCCCTCCTTGCAAAATCTCCAAAACATCTTAACGCAAATAATTCACAGGCCCGATAACTTACAGCCGAGAAAAGAATCCGAGTCAGAAGTCCACGCGGCGCAACAGCAGATGCAACAACAGATCATCAACCAGCACGTGGATGGCGTCGACCAACACCACGAAGACATGAGGCAACAAATGCAAAATTTAATAGGGGCTCAGATCCAACAACAAAATATAAATTTTCAGCAATCCCAGCAATTTGTGCAGCCAATTCTGGATCCCACATACTTGGCGCATCAGCAACAGGTGTCGCAGGCGCAGCATCAGATCACACAAGCACAGCAGCAGCTCAATATCCAGAAACAGATGCTTGCACAGCACCAGCTCGTACTGCAGCAGATGCTGAATCAGCACCAGATGCAAGTGCCCCCCGGCCAGACGCTTTCGCCGCAGCACATACGCGACTTGCAGCAGCAGCAGTATCTGATGCAGCAAGAGATGCAGCTCCAACAGCAGCAGAACTTCATCGATCACCAAAACCTGGCATTGCTAGCGCAGCATCAGCAGATTATGGGGCAGCACCAGCAAAAGGTGGAGGAGATCTTGCGCGCGCAGCGACCAATGTATCAACGGCAGGGCTCCGAACAGAGCCAGGTCAGTTCCGTTGATGTGCACGAGCAGCACATCACTCAGGATCAGAACCAGTACCAAAAGATGCCACTGCAGTCGCAACTATCGGTCGATCATGTGCAGTACCAAATTCAGAACCAACAGAGCCAGATACAGAAGCAGTCTTCGGAAGACCAGGGCTACCACACGCAGATTCACTCTATGCAGGGTCAGTCGCTGCCTCACAATATGATGGCGCAAAACTTCAACTTAGTACAGCAGAACGAACGGCAGATATCTAGTCATGAAGGCACGCCTGTGCAAAATTATTCTGCCAATCCTCTGCAGTTGTACCAGCAGGCGCAGGCGCAGGCGCAGCCCATGCAGTCCGTGATGCAGAAAATTCAGTATAACTCCGTGGACGCTTCGATGCCGGCTTCAGTACCTCAGAATATAAGTCAATCTATACCACAAGAGGGTGCACAGTCGGCACCGACATTGCCGCAGCCGGTCCAGACTATTCCGCAATCCATGTCTTCCGTTCCGCAGTCTATTCCCTCAGTCCCGCAGTCTGTGCCTCAGCCTGTTCCTTCAGTCCCGCAACCTGCACCGTCCATACCACAACCAGTGTCAACAGTTCCTCAAAATATATCCGTACCTCAACCCGTAATAGCCCAACCTGTGCAAACAGCAGCTAGCGTTCCCCAGCCATCTGTCCCTATGCCTGTTCCAGCACAATCTGTGCTACCTACAGCCACATTACCGCAGCAGATAATAGATGGAGTCCCACAACAGCTGAATCTCAGTCAGGAACACGTAGAAAATGGGCATTCCAACGGCAATCACAAGGAGCAATTTTTCACACCGATGAGCGAGTTCCCGTCGGCCGCCACGCATCCTGAAGGAATTAAGCAGCCTGAGCTCAGTTCTGTGGAGGAGAAGCAAGCGGATGGACATGAAGGTACAAAAAACACTTTATATGATCTTTTATATCAGACGCGCTTGAATATAATTCCAGTATCATAAATCTGTGATTTTATCGTTTCAAATAAATTACCTTGTCTACACTAATATTATAAAGAGGAAAGATTTGTATTTTTGTATGTAACGAATAAACTCAAAAAGTACTGGACCTATTTTAATCGTTATTTTTTCATTAGAAAGCTACATTATCACTAATTAACATAGACTATAGTACTAATACTAGATTACTATAGAAATATATAAACAATGCAAATCGTCCGCGGGTGAAACCGCGGGACACAGCTAGTTATTTATAAACGTTTAGCGTTAAACTTGTGCCACAGTTACTTTTCATTATTTGTATTAAAAAAAAAAATAACGTCGCCCCACAAAATCCTGTACCGTGGATGCAAACACAGACAAACCAAATTTTCGTAGGCCATACAAAAAATTTGTTCCCTATCCGACCGTACTCGCGAACCGTTGTTTAGTATCGATCACTCGACCTCTGCGCTAGACTTGTCATCACATGAATACAAAAGGAAAACTAGGGCTCTGTGTTGACCCTTCCCGACCCCGAGTACCTTCTCCGGAGGGAGGTTTAGCTAACTAGTCGGGACACCATGGATTTAGCCCTGGTGTAACGGAGCCAAATGGCGTGCCTTATGGGGCGTCTTATCAACACCCCTTTTTTTTCCCCCTGAGGATAATGTATTAAATTGCATACCCCGGCTGTGGTGAGCCGGCGGTTATGTGGGGCTCTCCTCCCCAGAAGGAGGAGGCCAACCCACTTAAAATCAGGGATGGCCTTCCTCAGGCATGTAGGGAGCCCCCGGGAACATCAAGCCACTTCCGGGAACCCCCAGCCTCCGCTCCCCCGCCGATACAGGGAAGCCCTCCTCGGGGGAGGCTCACTACCTCCCCCGGTCTCCTCCACCGACACGCCCCCCGGCCACGGAAGGGGCGTGGTCCATCCCGGGTCGCCGTAGCGGTCGCGACTTCGCGACGCGATCGGGCGAGATCTGTCTCCGCCGGCATTGATTGCGGCAATGCTGGCGGACGAGGGAGGTTGGAGGGCTGTGGCCTCCTTCTGTGAAGCGGTGATGCTTCAGAAGGAGGCTGTCAAGCGGGGTCGGGAGATGGCCAATCCCGCTCGAAGGAGGCGGCGGGCTCGGTAGCACAGCGTACATGTCGGCCAGGATGTCGAATGGGGGGGAGCGTCCCAGAACTGTCGCCGCCTCGTACGAGATTGTACGGTAGCCTCGTACGATCCGTATGGCCATTATCCGCTGCAGGCTCCGTAGCAGAGCTCTGCAGCGGGACCTCGCGCAGTCTTGCGACCACACGGGAGCCCCATACATGGCCACGGATCGCACGACGCCCTCGTACAGGCGGCGAACTCCGTCCCTCATCAACACCCCTATACGTATCATAAATATGAATAAGATTATCCCACCATAAAAAAGGTTTCCACAAAGTATAAAACTATGACGATAGAGTAGAGTAGGAGTTATTTCCGATGATTATTTTTTCCATTATTAAAATATGTTTTGCAATGGTTAGCTTCTATAGTTAGATAGAGTATAGTAGATATATGATCGAAAGAACTCCCAACTTCTCAGTTTAAGAAGTGTTACGTTGTGTTTGCCAGCGGGCACGGCTGCCCCCTCTCCCATCAGCGGCGAGAAGAAGTCCCGCGGGTCGAAGAAGCGTCGCGGGGACAAGCTGCCGCGGCTGTCCGTGCTGGACGTGGACGCGGGCGGGCTGGTGCAGTGCCAGCTGGACTGCAAGCCCAACACCGTCACCTTCCAGTTCCACGTGGCCGACGTCAACCCCGACGAGATCACCGGCAACCTGGTGAGATTATTGTCGTCGTCATTTCAGCCAAGAGAAGTCGGTTGCTGGACATAGGCCTCCGCCGAGAATCTCCACACGGATAGGTCCTGCACCGCTAGCATTCAGCGATCACCGCCATGGAACTTCTTTAATTCCCGTACCTGGATACAATACAATATGACGACCTCCCTAGTCGATTAGTTGGTACACCGGTTTCAAGGTGTTACCATCCCTGTGGTCTCGGGTTCGAGTCCCGGTGACGGCAGATGTTTGCGTGATGAATGCGAGCATTTGTGCCTTAGTCATGGTTGTCATGATATATTTCTATCAAATTTATTCATATATGTATGTCTATTTGAGCAGAGCTTACTTTAGGCTAGGGTAATTCGTGTAAGTATGATTTATTATTATTATTGTATATTTAATATATTTATTTTTAAATCACTAGATAGGTAGTGTCTTTTTGATTTAAATCTTTCTTAAACAGATCCTTAGGGAAGATGACATGGTGAGAAAATATCCATAAATTTCTCTACATATACTGTAGTATCCTGAAATTGTCTTACGGCCGACTTGATTTGTGTAAATATTGAATTATGATGACACAAAATTTGTGAATTGTTAGGTGTCGAACAAACTGGTGCCAGAGTGGCAAGGCGGTGCCGTGCTGGAGCTGGTGCGGGAACTGGTGGCGCAGCTGGAGGCCGGAACCAGCCACCCTCTGCCGCTGCTCATTGATAAGGTATGCCACTGCAGCTGGATACAGGAGCTAGCCATCTCCTGTCGATGCTCATCGACTAGTTGCTGACTGTGTTACTGTATCCGGAGGCAGTAGCCAGCCTGCCGCAACTAATTGAGAATGTAATAATTTTTTTTCTTATAAAATAATTTAAACCTTTCGCATTGTGTTATTGTTATGATTAATGTAATGGATTTTAACAAAACGATAAGTATTATACCTTTTGATTAAGTAGCAGGGATCGAACAGAAGGTAGGGGGGCACCTTCTTCAAAAAATACTGACCGAATTGCATCGACGACAGGGCGAATATGACTCGGAGACGACGGAGCGCGAAGAGAACCTGACGGACTCGAATCAGGATAACTCGGAGTGCACCACGCCCACGGCCAGCCACGACAACATCGCCGCCGAGCTGGCTGACGACGAACATGAGCCGGCCGAGCGGACCGAGCGCACCGACACGGCCGAGCGGCCCGAGCGCAGCGAGCCTACCGGGCGGCCCGAGCGACCCGAGCCCAGCGATCCACCGCCGCCTGCGCACCTTCTGCCCAGGAAGATCAGCACCGCGTCGTCTATAGGTACACGGGTCAATTTTTTTATTTCTTGTTAATGTATTTGAATTTCTAGGAATTAGTTCTGTGTCTGATATGGATCAAAATACAAAGTGGTAGTAGAAACAATGACAGTGATTACTGTTTTTGTTTTGTCAGGTTCCAATCAATCGGATGGTGGATCCGGTCTGGCGCCGGATCGGTCTGGCAGCTCGGAGTCCGCGAACGGCGAGCGGCCGCGGCACGGCCAGCCGGCGCGGAAGGTGTCCCGCTTCCTGGTCAGCCCCGTGCAGCCCGCCGCGCACCAGCCGCAGCCCGCGCTGCCGCAGGTACAGCCGCAGCCACAGCCACAGGTACAGGCACGGCCAGCCGGCGCGGAAGGTGTCCCGCTTCCTGGTCAGCCCCGTGCAGCCCGCCGCGCACCAGCCGCCAGCCCGCGCTGCCGCAGGTACAGCCGCAGCCACAGCCACAGGTACAGGCACGGCCAGCCGGCGCGGAAGGTGTCCCGCTTCCTGGTCAGCCCGTGCAGCCCGCCGCGCACCAGCCGCAGCCCGCGCTGCCGCGCAGGTACAGCCGCAGCCACAGCCACAGGTACAGGCACGGCCAGCCGGCGCGGAAGGTGTCCCGCTTCCTGGTCAGCCCGTGCAGCCCGCCGCGCACCAGCCGCAGCCCGCGCTGCCGCAGGTACAGCCGCAGCCACAGCCACAGGTACAGGCACGGCCAGCGGCGGCGGGAAGGTGTCCCGCTTCCTGGTCAGCCCCGTGCAGCCCGCCGCGCACCAGCCGCAGCCCGCGCTGCCGCAGGTACAGCCGCAGCCACAGGTACAGGCACGGCCAGCCGGCGCGGAAGGTGTCCGCTTCCTGGTCAGCCCCGTGCAGCCCGCCGCGCACCAGCCGCAGCCCGCGCTGCCGCAGGTACAGCCGCAGCCACAGGTACAGGCACGGCCAGCCGGCGCGGAAGGTGTCCCGCTTCCTGGTCAGCCCCGTGCAGCCCGCCGCGCACCAGCCGCAGCCCGCGCTGCCGCAGGTACAGCCGCAGCCACAGGTACAGGCACGGCCAGCCGGCGCGGAAGGTGTCCCGCTTCCTGGTCAGCCCCGTGCAGCCCGCCGCGCACCAGCCGCAGCCCGCGCTGCCGCAGGTACAGCCGCAGCCACAGCCACAGGTACAGGCACGGCCAGCCGGCGCGGAAGGTGTCCCGCTTCCTGGTCAGCCCCGTGCAGCCCGCCGCGCACCAGCCGCAGCCCGCGCTGCCGCAGGTACAGCCGCAGCCACAGGTACAGGCACGGCCAGCCGGCGCGGAAGGTGTCCCGCTTCCTGGTCAGCCCCGTGCAGCCCGCCGCGCACCAGCCGCAGCCCGCGCTGCCGCAGGTACAGCCGCAGCCACAGGTACAGGCACGGCCAGCCGGCGCGGAAGGTGTCCCGCTTCCTGGTCAGCCCCGTGCAGCCGCGCAGCAGTCGTGTGTGATTTTTTATATTCAAAATTACTTTATGAGAAATAATAGAATTGTAAAATAAATATAATAGTATGAGAAAATTTTATTACAGTATTTTTTACACACAGGACGTACCAACTCACCAATACCCAGCAGCGGCGGTCAGCCAACCTACACAAGTGGCGGCAGATCCCGCGCGGCCTGAGCCCGTCGAGTCACTGCCCCAGGGACTGCACGAGGCCTCGCAGGCCTCGCAAGACGGTATGCAGGACGGTCCACGCGAGGCCCGGCAGGCCTCGCAGGATGATCCGCGCGAGGCCTCGCAACCGCAGGCCTCGGGCCGAACATCGCGCGCCCTCTGCAGATATCGACGTCGCACGCGGGGGGCGCTACGCTGCCTAATCTCACCCCGCTGCCGGCCCGCACGTCCGTCAACCCCGCCACCAGTGAAGACATACAGAGAATGCTCAAACAGAACATGAAGTAAGTGCATTATTATAAATGTTTATTGATCACGAGTACAATAGTAAAGTACAATAAAACAGAAAAGTGACAAAATACCAATTAGGAACCGACTTCTATTCTGACCGGGACTCACTGGGGTGTTATATAGGAAAAAAAAAGAAAAGCTTTAAGAAAATTACAGTTAAATATTGAATGTAAAAAGAAGAAAGAATAAGAACTGGCTGTATGATTCTCAACCTTTGCCTATCCAATTTGAACGAATATCACTTCTCTCTTAAAAAAATTCGTTTCTCATTGAGCCAATGTAGACGTGGGTAAATGGAGAGGCAACGAGTGTTACTAGATGAAGAGCAGTCCGTTGTGGTCCGCAGGGCGGGCGGCGTGGGGGCGGGGCCGGCGCCGGGGGCGGGCGGCGCGGAGGGCACGGGCGCGCTGCTGGGGCTGCTGCCGCAGTACGCGCCCTACCCGCCCTACGCGCCCTACGCGCACTTCGTCAACACAGAAATGGCGCGGCACGCCTCCATTCTGAACACCATACACACAGGTTACTTGAACACTCGATACTTGAACTTTTACGGTCCCTTACCTCGATAGAATAAATGGAATCTTTATTATGTCGTATAGAATAGTGTATCTATCTGTCGAGACCCATTTTCTCGAGAACGCGTGGCCGAATTAATATTTATTACTTATGCTTGACATCCCTTGAGCTATAAAGAAAAATATTTGTAAATTATTAATGAATGGTTACAACCGTCATCATCGTCCCTTCTTGTCGGATCGGCTGGTAATAAGTTAAAAGGCTTAATGCACAAGCTTGAGGAAGCCTTAAATGTAATTTACAAAATAAATATATATTTTATTAATAATTATTTATGTCCAGTTAATGTTTTATATACATGACTTTTATTTTATACGATAAAAATGATTGTGCTATTGACATTTCTATATAATTATATAGCTTTATTCTACAAAATGTGGCTATATTGTGATGATTATAAAATATAGTATATTCTCTTTAAATCTGGTAGGTACGCGAGCATGGACTTTTCGATCGACAAAAGCATTCATCCTTGTCACACACTAAGAATAACATATTTACCATTTTTCGATTGTACGTCGATCTTAGCTGTCAAATTTATTTATCGAGGATTCAATACTCGCACTATATGCTAATAAAAATCGAGATGTGTCTAGAAGCGGCAAAGGGATAATGATCATATAAATGAGAGGTTAGTACACCGGTTTCAAGGTGTTTCCGTCTCTGAGGTCAGGGGTTCGAGTCCCAATGTTGAATGCAAGCATTTGATAATATTCGTTTCTATCAAAAAAATATTCTGGTTCCCCTAGATCCCATAACACAAGCCTTACAGCGCTTACTTTGGGCTAGGCTAATTGGTGCGAGTGTAAGAAATATTTATTTATTATAACTATAAGAATCGAAATCCATTTAACAACTGCCAAAAATAATCGAATGAAAATATAAAATGTCGAATGCATTTGATCAAAGATTTCAAATTAACAATGTAATCAATTGACTACAAAAACTATATCAATTATATTGCAAAATAAATGATATAACCTCGATGTTTTTCTGATTTAGTTGATCTTACTATCGATACCAAAATTAAATTAATCGATCGAATTTGTAAAAAAAAAATATAAGAAAACTAAAATCAGAAACAGTTTACATTATTACATTTTAGACACCTAAAGTGTACCTTAAAATCGAATGATGACGTACACTATTGTAATTTAAAAAGTGATTAAATTTCATTCAAATCAAGCTAGTGGTCTGACATCTGATATACGGGACTGTGTAGGTACGCTAGAAGTTTTGATGTCCGTTATTTTTGCTACCGCTTTCACTGACACTACCGCTTGCTGCCAACATCGTTCAACATATGATAGATTATACATATATATTTGAAAATAATCTATAATGCGTATTTTATAATAAGCATTCTTCGCTTCGTATGAATTTTGTGTAAGACACAAATTCTTTAGCAATGGATGCTTATACACTAGGAACGTATTAGGAATGAAATTGTCGTTTTTTCATCGTTTGGCTTTACAACTCATCATCAGATTGTGAAGTGAATCGAAGTGACTGAACTGAGCTTTATAATATTTTTATTTGAAAAAGTTTAAGAAATTATTTTGTATTGACTTTTTTATCTAAATCGATGAATGCAATGTCGTATATCTTCTATCTCATTCTTTATTAGACGTAACATTGAGAACGTGTGTGTGACGTGTGCCCCTCTGTTTTGTTTGATAACTAAATAACGAAAAGGAGAATGCCAGTTGCCTAAGAGATTTCGCCTAAATTATTTGTCATACGCTTTGGTAAATCCTACTTAAAATACGAGTAAATGCGTCCTATAAATATATAAAAAATGTCTCATCATAATATAAATGTGGAGTCCGAAGTAATAGCCTTTTATTGGTGGTAGTTTTAGGTTATGTTATGCACTAGTTATGCTCCTACTGTTTAAATTCCTTAAGAATATTAATTAATATTATCCATTTTTTTTCTTAATTGGCTATCACAGCTATAAAAAGCTTTCAGCATAAAGAACTATTTAAAAACAAAACAACTGCTTTAATGGGTTCCAGTGTTAATAATTATTGTTTTCATTATATTTTTAATTATTACTATAATATTAAATAACCAATTTCATTAAACAGACCAGCCAAACCAAGATTGTTTACCAATTAACTCAAATATGATAAAAAATCAGAAATAATCAGTTCAGTATTAGGTATGTGCAAATAAATATATATTATATTTAAACCTTTAAAAATACTTATGGAATAGGCAATTACTTACAAGTCGACTATTATTTTGAAGGTAGCAATTACTTGTAAGTATCCTTAATGTATTGACTATACTCTGTCCATTATATTATTTTCTTTTTGACAGTTTAAGATATTTTGAAATCAGTGATGAACTCGCAAGTTACCGATTCGATTAAAACAGAATATCGATTTTATTTAAGAAGAACTTTTAATCGATTTAATGCAGCGATATCATTTTTATTATAAAATATTAAATTTATCTGGTTTTTTCAAATACATGAATAAATTGTCATATATTGTCTATGGGGTTGTCTAGGCAACGGGAGTTGTGAGGAGTGACGTTAGATTGTATGTGTCATTAAATACGGCTACGCCGTTTGGTTGTCATTTGCCATACAACGCTTGTACACATTCATTGCTTTCATTGTGTATTGTTTTACAATATAATAAGTTGAGTTGAGTATTTATATTCCTCCTTATCAATACGGACAAAAAAAAATAATAATGTCTGATTGGGATCGAGATGTTGCAATTGATAACATGATGGCACAAGAATTGGTTATTTATGTAACAGAGGACTCAACTGACGAGTCTAGTGTAATTTACGAAGAAGAATATGATAATCTATGTAATAAATAATGTAAATAAATTTACTTGTTTAATTTTATATTATATATTTGGCGAATTCCCAATTTTTTCGTATATTTCTGATCCATTTAAGAAAGTTTTCCTTTTCTCTCTTAAATGGATCAGAAATATATGAAAAAATAAAGTTTTACACATGCCAAGTAATTAGGCAAAATTTTATATTTTGGCGAATTACCAATTACCTAGCTAGTTTGTTAAAAATGGTATATATGTGATTTTCTAAGTATTCTTGATCATAATTCTTGATTTAAACTTGACGTAGATGTTATTAACTACATATGCGTTTTAATATTAAAATTCACATACCTATAAATAATGTAAGGTAGCTGTCGAGAAGGAAATAAATAAATTTACAAATATTTGATTTGAAGACAATTTATCGATTTATCTGATTTCAAGAACTGCTTATTGTCTGTGGTAGTTTGTTATGGCACAGAGCACTTCACTATGTGGGCGTTACCCGTCTAGAAAGTATATTATTTGTAGTACTATAATTTGAAATAGAAACAATATTTCATACGCGCGATCTGTCAAAAAGAAAATAACATAATGGACAGAGTATAAGCTATGCTGAGGACTTTAAACAATTATAAATTACTCTTCTACTACAAAAATATAGAAGACACTGGTCCTAAGTATTGATACATTTTGCAATTGATTTTTATATTTACTCGACCGTAATATTATAGTTTTACTTTTAGAATATTTTGTTATTCTTTTGTTTTATATTAATTTATATTTGTTTTCAAGTATTTATATATGGTCTATACATAATGGAATCACATTATTTTTGATTTTACAACAAAAACAACTATTTATTTATGTTATCGAGTTCGTTATTTATCGATTAATGTAAAATACTTACGTTTTAGTCTGTAGAACGAATTTTGCTTTTGTAGAGTATTCAGCGGAAGTGGTCAGCGTTTTTTCTTATGATATTATATTTTAATTTTAAAACACCACATTAGTTTTGGCTAGGAAAAGAGATTCAAACTTATAATTCAAAAAATATTTTCTAGCTATGTGTAGTCAAGACGCAACACAACCCAATTTAGGCCATTTTCGGCATTCTCCTTTAGAGTGGATTTTTTAAATTGTAACACTTTTTTTTTCACTGATTTTAAGTACTATTAAAGACATTTTTTTTTATTCATATTGATTAAATTCACATTTACAATTGTACCTTGCATTGGTTATGTTTTCGTCGAATTGTTACTTTGACATTGACAGTTCTATAGTGTGGGCCGCTTATCATGATCCTAACACCATTATCTATGGCAAATTAGGCAACCAAATCTAGCCAAGCGTCGTCTACAAAGATAGGTTCTTTATAATAATAACTGAAACATCACTCCGGAATTCATAGATTAAAAACAGTGTCGTAGATTAATACTGCCCACAGATTATATACCGGATACTAATTAACAACAAATTATTTGCACTGCCGATTACAAAAATATCGTTTAGGATTAAACTTAAATTTAGGCAGATCAATTCTTCCTTTCCTTATAGTTTCACATCATCCTAGTTCCATTTAATAACAAACATCACATACTATACATCGTCTTATAGTCTTTGCCTCATCGGTGGTAAGCCATCTGTAACGGTATACTAATCTGTGACTTGGAGATCTGAAATCTGGGAATTGGGAATCGATCTATTGTAAAAATCTCACGCATATTTCGGTATATAACTACGTATATAAGTTACTGACAGTGGTGTCAGGATCACAATTTCAGGAGTATTTAATTTCCCAAATATATAATAATAAAATTATCCACATCTGTTGGAACACATAATCTAACCTAGTTGCCACCGGCACTTAGGAAGAAAAATAATAAACTAAAATATTTACATATTGAAAGCCCGATAAAAAGGTCAGTAATAGTTGCATTTATCTCTTTAATCTCTTTAATTTCAATTTGTTCCCAATAGTAATGATTTTCACAAATAATTATTGATATTTGTTGTGAGCGGGTAGGCTTAACCACCCATACAAATCATGCTGAAATTAGTTGTTCAGTTGCTAATCTCATGTATTTGAGGTAATTGGTGTTTGTATTTAATCATAATAATATAAATAATGTAAATTCTTGTTCTTTTAAAATGTAAATGTACCATAATTTGATGAATGTTCAATAGATCATGTTTGATATTTTTTCCTTTGTAACCTAGTTGTCAGATTTAATTGTATGAAGAACAATAATGTATATGGGTTCCTTCTGAACCGCATAGACCACCCACAGTGAGTCCATGACTATGATAATGTAGCATTTTATGATATGTAACAGGGCAAAAAGGTAGCGGGAGATATTTATACCTGGAAGGCCCGGCCCTACAAATTTATGTAAGAAAAACATATATAAATTACAATATCCTTGAAGAATATCATATAAAAGTTAAGAAGAATAACTGCCATATATTAAAAGAAGAGTGTCTGGACCCAGTCTCAAGGAAGGTATTCAGTACTAACCACCGGGGGATGGGAATCTAGCTTAAGAATTCATGTTTTAGATTTTAGAATTACCATTTAATTAAATAGTTTATTTCAATACCCTGATCAACCATTGTTGCTAAATATCCTTGCCGAGATTGATCAAACAGCACCAGAACCAACCTGCCTTGTGATTTGTTATTTTTGTTATTTTAAGTACATAATAAAGAGTACACTTATTTCTAATTGAGTATTATTTTATTTTTATTTAATTGTAAAAAAAAAACTTAATATAAATTGTTAATAAACTTAAATTAATAAATCAGTAACTTTGTTATTTTGTATTATTGTGTTTTTCTTATAAATCTAGTTGGTGAGTAAGAGTATTATTACATTACAAAATGTCCCTGCAAAACGACAATTTCACAAGTAAAACCTATTACGTTCGCTGATGCTAACACTGAGTGCATCGTCGTCTGCGAAGATTTATTGGACTACTTGTCCTCATCTGTACATAGCGAGATAGCGGCATGCGCCTGTTGTGACTAACCGTTTGTGTGTATGTGCGCGGCAGCGAACGCGACGTACCAGCCGCCGGCCTACTACCAGCCCATGCTCGCCTCCGCTAACGACTTCATAGGTAAGTTGGCTAACTGTCGCCTCACTGGCTTACTTTCCTATGTACTAAATTGTCACAAACATTTGCATGCACACGCTGAACAGTAGTAATGGTCGTTATTTCAATAACAGATAATATAATGAATTATTTTCCCGTAACGAATAACACGTTATTTAACAGCGGCTTATACTGTTATCCTGCTGTTGCTGTTGACAAAAAGAATCGCATTGTTGTTGTTGCCACTTGTGTGTGTGCGGCACGGAGCGAGCGAGTACGACTGTGCTACAAGCTACAAGTGCGAGCGAGAGAAAGCTAACCGTTGTGTAGGCGTAGGCGCTCGCTCTGTTGCCTATTCTTATAATATTAACCTTTCTCACAAGGAAATAAAGTTCCTATTTGTTTATTTCTTACAGTAATTTACTAATCCCAAATTCACAATTTTGTACCTTCGCTCGTATGACAATTAGACTCATTTTTTTTCCAGTGTGATTTGAAATAACAATTAGGTAAACTGTTGCTGGCTTGCTGGTGCCTAAGCTGTTGTCATTTTTTAGTCACGCATTATTTGCTGTTGTGCAATCGCGCGTATGCAAATTAAAAATATTCGTTGCAATACGTAAATAATGTAAACATTGAATGTAAAATTATGTACAGATTAATGAACTTTTAAATACGCCAGAAAATTAAATTGATTAGGTAATTAGTTTTAAATTATTTAAATTACTGCCTAATATTCCGACAGTCCTAAGCCATACATATCATTGTTAAGAATAACTAAGCTAGCTATAATAACAATAACAATCGTACTCAACAACATTTGTCAAAACAGCAATATAACAGACAACAGTTTACAATAACAGTTATAGGAAAATAACATAAAATTTCATTATTACAAAACAGTCGTTATTGTCATCACTGCTGAAGAGCAAATAAACGCGATTGACAATAGAGTGATGAGTAGTGCTCGGAATAGGCAGTTTAATTTTATACACTTGCAGAAAGAAAGTCAATGTAAGCGTAACATGGATAAGCCTAAAATCAGCGTGATTTCCGGGACCTTAAATAATGCAATGCAATGGAACTTATGTCATTTTATATAATCGTGAAAATTACATTTATTGTTTATTTGTAGGTTTATAGGAGTGAGTAGAAGGAAAAAATCATGTTCAGATATCAAATAAAATACAAATGCATTTGCCGATGCCGCTAGTTCTGTATTCGCGAAAAATAATACCAGTTGATGGAATTACTCGCCACACTAATCGTGATGATCGAAACTATGGCACATTAAAAAAAAAGCTGCCACAACTTGTGCAAACGTAGAAGCGTCTATTTTTCTTTTGTATCTCTGTCATACCAATTTCTGTCGCAATATAGCAGTGGCCGGCGTGAAAGGTATAGGCAGTTAAATTACTGGATACTGTGATTTTACATCTTATGTCACAAGTTCTCAACGTGCACTTGTGGGCTTTTTGTGGGGGTTGTACATATTCTGCGAATCTCAGAAATGCCTCTGAGATTCGCAGAATATGTACGACCACATGTACTGTACTGTAGTCGACTGGATTTACACCTTCTAATTTTTTTACACCTTCGGTTGGTTTTAATAAGAATTTCGAAAAATTTCTATAGTAATCTAGTAATCTAGGCTATAATTATAGCCTATGTTACTCAGTGATGAAGTGGCTTTCTAATGAAAAAAGAATTATTAAAATCGGTCTAGTACTTTTGAGTTTATTCGTTACATACAAAAATACAAATCTTTCCTCTTTATAATATTAGTGTAGATTTATAATTTTTCTGAGAGTTATTCGGTTTTCAATTAACATTGAATGTTAAAACAGTAGAAGTTGGAATTCCAGAGGTGTAGATTAAGTGTGTTTAAGAGTATAAGTGATCGAACCGATTGTTGCCAATCGCTTTATTAAATAATTATACAATGATAGACTGTCGCATTAGGTCTTTGTAACGATAGTGTAAGGAGATAAATAAATATAACGATCCACGGCCGCGAGCATCGCGAGCGCGGTGCGAGGTGTCCGATGTAGCCGTAGCCAATGAAGGCGTGTGTCAGTTGGTCTTGGTCTGTAAGGATAGTGTAAGGCGACAATAAATATAAGGAGGAGTCGTCCAGTGGCCAATGAAGGCGTGCGTTGGGTTGCAGCGCAGCAGCAGTCGCTGCAGACGTCCACGGCGCAGGTGCTGGGGCTGGCGCTGCCGCACCAGAACCTGTCGCTGGCCGCGCAGAACCTCGCCTTCAACCAGAACCTGCCGCAGAACCTGGGTGACTCCCACTATATTTCTATTTTCGATGGATATTCGAGACGGGACAACGAGGACAGATCGATCGTTCTAGTTGGCCCTAATACTTCCCGCTCAAATATCCATTCTGTATATCTAAAAATGTTCAACCTAGCTGGTTAGGGAGCGTTCAAGTATTACGTAACGCAATTTTTGAAGACTCTTCCCCTCTTTGTAACGCACCGTAACATTTTTTCTGTACTTCCCCGCTCTCCTACCGTAAACGTTACGTAACGCTCAAGTGATAATTTTTACCCTAAAGTCCCTCTTTTGAGGACATTACAGTATGAACACTATGAACCCTCTATAATAACATCCACTACAGCAATGTGCTTCTACATAAACACAACGAAAACAACATTAAATGACGTACAATACATTCTAGGGATTCGCCGTGAAATATAAACGAAAAGGGTTGCCAATTTGGGAGTTTTAATTTCCAAATTTTTTATTTAAAAAAGGAAACAATGTTACGTGACGTGTTGTGAGACCCCGGACCCCGCCCCTGTAACGCATCGTAACGTTTTACGAGACCATAATACTTGAACGCCCCCTTACCCAAATAAAAATAAGCTTTTTTGGAGAAATACATAGTAAAAGGCATAATCCACAAACATATCCCAAAGTGTTATCAATTTGCCTTTTCACAGATTTAAATCGTTTGTCAAAAATACTGTAATGAAAAAATGTTATTAGATACTTACTTACTTGATAACTTCATTTAAAAGTTGAAACAACTGCACATTGTATCTATGAAAGCTAAATATTCATTGTGTCTTTTACTATAGTCAACATATTTGGCAACTTAATTATTTAGTTGTTAAAATTAAATCCGAGCATTGTTATCATTTAAGTAATTCTTAACAGTACCATAATTTTTTTTTCATCCCACCACCTCGGAAAGTGTAATTTGCGCTTCGAAATCTGGCTGGAAAATTCTATTTTATTCGCTGAGCGGCAAAGTAGATTTGAATTTAGAACATCACATATAATGAGTACTCAATATAATTGTAAATTCAAAACGTCATTAAACCTATTTAATGTAACCTCTATGGTGCCAAATTTATGATTAGAACTTTTTAAATTGTGAAAAAATTTAAATTTGGAACCTTCTTGGTTTCTTTGTTTTATTTGCGTGCTTCGCGCCATTCTAGTTTTTCACGTTTTATTGCTTAATATAATTTGTCATTATAAATTGTTTTCTTTTTCATTTTGTCATTTCCTCGCTGAGGTGGGATGAAAAGTTACGTATTGCACTCGAGTGGAAAGATTTTTCACCTTGTGCTCGTTTGTTTCCCTCGCTGACGCTCAGATTCTAATTTAGAATCACTCGCTGCGCTCGTGATTCAACTTTAGAATCCTTCGCTTGCTCGGTCATCCAAATCGAGCACGCGGTTAAAAGGAACTTTCCACTCTTGTTATATAAAATAACTAATGTTTCCTCGTTTCGAGTGTTTCGATTCGTTTGACTTCGTTTTGAACGGTGTATTTTTGTGCAACTCTTTTTTATTTATTTTTTCGGGGGGAAATGCTCCTTATGCACCGTGACACTGCGCTGGCAAGACGCGGCCGTGTGTCCCCCGCGGTCCCGCGGCCACTCTCCGGTCTGAGAAGACCGGCCTACCCACTAAAACCCCCCGGTGCCCATACGGGGCGCGTCACGCCCACGGGCTTGCTCGACCTAGTTAGTCGAGCCAACGCCAAGGGGAGGATTGTCCGAAAACACTAGGACAATCCCCCAGGTAGAGAGACATATATGTGCAACTCTGGTTGGCAGCCTCAGCAAATAATAATTTGGTTCCCCAATACTGTGCAAGTTATTCTGAACGTGCCACTTGTTCACAGGCGTAGGCAGTGGCGGCTTGGGGCTGGTCGGGCAGAACTTCAGCCAGCTGGTGGCGCAGCGCGCGTCCCAGCTGCGGCGCAGGCACGACATGCACCACCACCCCCACCCCCATCCCCACCACGACCTGGACGGCGGTGAGTCCTACTTCATCATTTTTATTATTCGCTTATTTGTTAAAAAGTAGAACAAGTAGAAGAGTTTGTATATTTGGGATGTATGTTTACAAGGGATGGAAGGTGTGATAATGATATAGAGAAGCGAGTGAAAGCTGGTAACATGGTGAATGGGGCCATGCATACGTTTCTGAGTAGTCAGAAAATATCAGAAAAGGCGCGACTAGCAGTGCATGAGGGCGTGCTGGTCCCAACATTAATGTACGGAAGTGAAAGTTGGGTATGGAGAAACGACATGAAAGCAGAATAAATGCAGTAGAAATTAGAGCTTTGCGGAGTATGGCAGGAGTAAAACTGAGTGACAGATTGTATAATGAAGTGATTAAAAAGAAATGTGGTTTGAAAGAGGATATCGTGACGGGAATAGAAAAGGGATACTTGGGTGGTTTGGGCATGTGGAACGGATGGATGAAAGTAGACTGACCAAAATGATTTATGAAGCTGGAATGAGTGGAGATACGGGACGAGGAAGACCTAGGCGAACATATTTCGAACAAATTGAAAGTGTCTTCAAAAAAAAGCCAGGTCAGAAGTACCCGCAATCGTCGAACATGTATGAGGAATGTTATGAAAGTAGATGAAGCGAAAGAGATAGGTAAAGACCGTAGCAAGTGGAAAGACGTAATCTCTGCCTACCCCCGTGGAAAAAGGCGTGAGTGTATGTATGTATGTATGTATGTTACTAGGATTTTCCTTGAACATGCTGAATTAATGGTTTATTATGATATTTGGCATTCCCTTTTATTGCATCGCTTTCAAAGTTAAAGCTTATATTACAGCTGCATGGATTTCCGCAGCGCACTTTGCGAAATCGAGTCCAGTTCTCGCAATGATTTGTTTTAGATACTTTACAACGACTTGTGATATTAAAAAAATATATACGGTTAGACTCAAAGCGTAATCGGAGCTCTGTCGACAATCTACATACATGAAATTCCGACAGATTTGACAACTGCAAATTCAACTGGGTCCACGCAACCCAGCACGCCCAACAAGAGCCAGTCCTACAACGAGTACATGATGTCCCTTCAGCACAAGCTGTCTTCGATCTCCGATAGTGTAAGTTATGATTTTAATAAGTATTATGGCTTCATCTCAGCGGATGGTACGCGAGCGGGGAGTTTTTAGCCTGCGATCCACACGTCTATTTGACACGACACTGTAATGTAGTAGTTACAGAAATCTAAATCGAATGCACTTTCGAACGTTACCTTGACGCCGCCCTGGTGGTTCCGGCGTCACCAGCACTTTATCACGGTTTTGTTTACTTATCAGTTGCTCTCAAAACATGCATAAAAATGACAATGTCACTGTTTGCTGTTTTTTTGTTGCATTCAGTGATATTTACATTGGATATTGTGTATCTGAATATCTGCGAGTGCTGCACTGTATCACTCGCCCGACCCTATCACTCGCGCTAACGAATCCCTCCCGCCGGCCAACAACCGCGTCGTAGCCATCGGTGACTTTAACATAGGTTCGTCCAAAAAAAAGGAAAGAATGGGTTGGATACCCCCAAACGAATTGCACTAACTTTTTGTCTGATTTAAGCAATTAATATTGTATTTGGTGAGTGAGCAAGTGAGTTTGAAAGTGATGAGGGAAAATAATCTTTTTATCGGTTCGATCAAATTGGCTGAAATTTTAGCATGCTTTGTATATTTTTATAACAAAATCAACATTAATTTAATTTTACCAAAAAAATTTTATGGTACTATTACTAATTTTTATACACTATTTTTTACATTTACTACATTCAAGTTACATGTCAAAACGGGCTTGTTAAAAATAGACATTTTATAACTCTTTATGTATTGCGTTGCAATCACTCATTCTACAATCAAATACGCGCTTTGTTGCTTTACATTAAATCTTATATTAGAGGTAAATGATTGACACATACATAGATCTCACTTCTCCATTCAATAATATTGTTAGTCGGCGTCATTTGTCGGTAATGATTAAGTACGTGTCGTAACGTGTTATCAAATTGTTCTAATACTATTCATTGCAGACGCAATTTACAAAGAAAGAGGGTTTATTATTGTTTAAGCTTGGAAATAACAATAATAATAATTTTTTTTTTTGTGTCCCTGAGGAAAATGCATTAAATTGCATACCCCGGCTGTGGTGAGCCGGCGGTTTATGTGGGGCTCTCCTCCCCAGAAGGGGGAGGCCTACCCACTAAAAACCTCAGGGATGGCCTTCCTTAGGCATGTAGGGAGCCCCCGGGAACACCAAACCACCTCCGGGAACCCCCAGCCTCCGCTCCCCCGCTTAGAGGGGAGCCCTCCTCGGGGGAGGCTACCACCTCCCCCGGTCCCCTCCACCGACGACGCCCCCCGGCCACGGAAGGGGCGTGGTCCATCGCGGGTCGCCGTAGCAGTCGCGACTTCCTCGCGCCCGCCGGCGACCCGCAGTACATCAATTACCCTAGCCCAAAGTAAGCTGTAAGGCTTGTGTTATGAGATCTAGGGTAACGGATAGATTTTGGTGGTAGAATCGCGAAAGCGCACCCCGCCATGTGCCCCGCCTGGGCCTAGAGAACTCGGGGGAGTTTTAGTGGTAGGCCGGTCCTCTATGACCGGAGAGTCCCACACACGGCCGCGCCTTGCCAGCGTGGTGTCATGGTGCATAATGCATTTTCCCTCTATAAAAAAAATAGGGTAACGGATAGACATACATATATTATACATATATAAATTAATTGGATAGAAATATACAGTAAAAATGCAGTTGAAATAATGTTCAAGGCAACTTGCATCAGCGGTTGTGGGATGTTATTAAACTTAATAACGAAAAAACGCGGTCGTTTTTTTTAATATCGAAAACTAGTGCTCGTTTCCGACTGGTTTTGCTTTCCTATGAGAGGAAAGTCGAGACGAAAGCATTTATTCAGAACTAGCGACCCGCCTCGTCTTCGTACGGATACAATGTTGATACTAAGTACATAAAAAACTGTGAACGTTATATGCAATGTAAGCAGAAAAAAAGATTTACGACATCACATTAGAAACCTCAAAAATAACAGTATTTTTCCGATATTTAATGGATGTTATTACACATATAACTGCCTCTTCAATCACTCTTAACTATTAAAAAAACCGCATCAAAATCCGTTGGGTAGTTTTAAAGATTTAAGCATACATACGGATATAGGGACAGAGAAAACGACTTTGTCTTATACTATGTAGTGATGAAGTGAACATTTATCATTGTGTTCTAGACTGTATGTACGTAGACGTAAAGTACAAATTTGTGTCAGACAAATCGAGCACTAGTTTACATTATCATCGTGGAACGAAAAACCGGTTTGTCTTTAGAACTGCCATCCCTATCTTTAATTAATTTGAATTGAATCATATCAGAATGAGGCTAGAGTGCACTTTCAATATTCGAGTGAAAACGAAATTGATCGTTGTAGTCAAACTAAATACTGTACGCTTATATAATAGACTTTTGTTTTATTTTATCGCACAGGGTCCGGTGTCACCGCAGTCACCTCTAGAGTACAGCCCCGCACTCTCACCCACGCATAGGCCGCTGCACTCTCTTACTAAGGTGATTCATCTTCATTTTTTTACCATCATAATCATTGGTAGACTATATTCGCCTTTATTGAGATCATAATAAGGTCGAGTTATTGTTGGGGATACACACTCACACGTGCGAGTTTCTATGCCGTTGCTTGCAGATTCAAAATGTTTCCGTTCACTGTAGGAGTTGCTTGTTTTATTTGATGTATTTATTAATATATAATCAGGTATTTATAACATCATTGCTACATTATAGAACCATTTTGTTGTAGTTGAAATATTTTAAGTTAAACTTGTAAATGTTACAAGAAAATTGTTAAATTCTCGATCAACATCTTAAGAGGCTCGAGCCCACCTCCATTTTAAGTGTTTAGCGAAATTTAGAGCATCATTTACCCTCGTGATTTTCCGAATTTCTGTATTTCTTACTCTATTTTTCAGCTTTAAATTTAAGCAGCTTCTTTCCGTTGCTCTCTGAGTTGTTTGGATTTTATGTTTTGTTTTCTGGTCGTAGGTCCACGTTTGGCAGCCGTAGGTAGGTGAGACAGGGTAGAATTGTTGTGTCCAAAATTATCCTTTCTAACTTAATTGGTAATTTCGATTTGAGAACCTCCTTTTGAGCCCAGTACTTTTTCCACGAGATAGCTACTCTTCTGTTTATCTCCGCTATATTTCGGTCTAAATTAAATTTGTTTGCCAAGATTAACGTAACTCTCTACGTACTCGAGTGGTACACCATTGACCAATATTGGCGTCAGCTCTCTGTTAGTCATTACTTTGGTTTTGTCTAAATTCATTTCCAGGCCCACTCGAGCACTGGCAGTCTGAAGTTGATTGATCATTGTGTTGAGGTTATATGGGCTTTGAGAAAGAAGAACGATATCGTCCGCAAAACGTAGATGGCTTAAACGTTTCCCATTTACATTGATCCCTTGCGTTGCCCATGGTAAGTCTACCATTACTTTTTGAAGGACTGCTATAAATAATTTTGGTGAGATAGGATTACCCTGTCTGACTCCTCGGCCAATGCTGATTTTGGTACCCAATCTGTCTAGCCTGAGTCTACTTGTGCAAATAAGAAAAATATTTTTGATGATGTTAATGTATTTTGCACTATTTTGTATGCTTAGTGTTTCCCAAATACTGGTATGATATATAGAGTCGAAAGTTTTTTTATAATCAATATAAGCTATGTAAAGTGGTTTTTTGTATTCAATATACTTTTCTATTACTTGCTCAATAGTATGAATGTGATCGGTAGTGCTAAATCCACTTCGAAATCCCGCTTGTTCTATTGGTTGACATGAGTCTATTTGTGAGGATATCCTATCTAGTAAACAGGATGCGAAAAGTTTATATGGGTAAGACATAAGACTTATCGGGCGATAATTTGCTATGTCTTTAGGGTCTCCCATTTTGTATAGCAGTATAATCCATTGCTGCGGCACAGATTCTTCTTCAAGTATTTTATTGCATAAAATTGTAAGTGGTGTTAATAAAAGCTTTCTGCCCTGTTTGATGTGTTCGTTATCTATATTGTCCGGTCCTGGGCTATTATTCAGTTTTAATTTTTTAATCTCATTAAAATTGTGTACAGTGAATGTATTTTTCGGTAAATTTTGTTGTATATTTTCTACAGAATCCGGAGAACTGTAAAGACTAGCACAGAAATCGCTGGCTACGTTTATAATGTCAGTTCGTGATTTATAAATTGAAGACGTGATCCAGCTTTTTGATATGTCTAATTTCTTGTACGCCTTTTTAGCAGATCTCGTGTTTTCTATGCATCTTTCCAGTATTTGAAGTCTATGATTTTCGTAACATTTTCTTATTTCTTTATTTGTTTCTTTGTATAAGCTTTTCAGATCATCTTTATCCTTTTTAGTGTGATTTCTTTTGTTTTGTAAAGTGCTTCTTTTGTCCATCAATTGTAATACTTATCCGAAAAAACTGTTCTTAATTTTCAGGCTTGTGAGTACGGAGATTTCTAACTTTTTGTAGTATTCCATGACATTATATTTTTTGTGGTTTTCTGAAAGTTCGGGTATAAATTCTTCTAAGCTTTTTAGGTA
The DNA here is from genome assembly GCA_036419045.1 of Scirpophaga incertulas. Taxonomy (NCBI): domain Eukaryota; kingdom Metazoa; phylum Arthropoda; class Insecta; order Lepidoptera; family Crambidae; genus Scirpophaga; species Scirpophaga incertulas. The sequence goes on along the minus strand of CM071629.1, from coordinate 39,183,848 downwards.
CATATTTATCTCTTCTGGGGTCGTGAGTGCGTTTCTGGGACTGGTGAAGTTTCTTCTGCTCTTTTTTTTCATATCCAGGCTAAAAGTGTCGCTCTCAATAATCTATGGTCGGTGCCAAAGGAGAAAGAGTTCAGTAATTCTCGTATATACTATAAATCAAACATAGTATAAGTAATTCCACTGTTATACCGTAAACATAAATTGTGACCCTTTATTTCTGGTCATTAAATAAATAAAAAAACTATATCTGATTAAAATTATTATTAAAGCTGGCATCGCTATTATGACAAATAGACATTCTGTTTCTAAATTGGGTTGACGGCCGTCAGCAACGTCACAACGATCGCCTTTAACGTGATAGCAACAAGAGCTAGTTTTGCACATTTAGTTCGGACGCTTGTGTTATAAGAATGTGTCGGGTGGTCAGTCGAGTGCAGAGGCGGGCGCGGGCGCGGGAGCAGTCGCGGGTGCGGGCGCGGGGGCGGGAGCGGGCGCGGAGCGCGGGGGCGGCGCCGGCCCGCGGCACGTGGCGCAGCTGGCCGCGCTGGACCACGAGCTCAGCAAGATCAGCCTGCAGTACAAGCACCACCAGCCCAAGGTATCGCCACACCCCCACCACACACACTGTACTTGGTGGGTAAAGAGATGAAGATTGGCTACTCGCCGACGAGCGTTTCTCCTATCCTTCACTAACTTTACTCGCACAGATCACTACTGCACGATAATTTATAAGCTGGATACTACTGGTAAATTTCATTACTGCGCAATACGCGAGCTTCGGAGCACGGGACAACGAACAAACAGTTGACGTGCAATTCAGTACGTTAGTCCGTGCAGCACTACTTTACATCACTGGTATTTAGGAGTGGGCGATATAAATCGATATTTCAAATAATATCGATACATGTACGCGATATATCGCTCCAATCCGATATTATCGAATCATAGTTTCGACAATAATATCGATATATTTCATCCGATATATCGAATATCGGTCTTCATTCCATTTTCTTTTTATGTAGTTATTTTCTAAGACTTATTTCTTTAAATCGGCAACATTGCAGAAAACTAGCTTTTGCAAGTCAAGTACAAATTCTAAACTTGGTATGTCAGAATACAAATTTAAAACCTAGCTTCTCAAGCGGCTTACTAAGTTATGAATTTGAAATATCAACTTGCTATGTTTTGAATTTGGCGCAAGGTAAGAAAAGTTACAAATAAATTAACAAATAACCTAGTTAAGCAGACTTACTAAGTTATATTTGTGTAAATTCACGAAACAAAATAAAGTATGAGCGATTTTAGTGTAACTATACTTAGAAAAGATTACTCCTTTGGTTTCGTCGGGCTAACGAATCAAAGTAGCCGACCCGTCTTTTGCTCTCCTGAACATTTATGTTGGAAGGAGTTACTATGTTTTGATTATATGCAGCCGATTTGTTATATATATATATATATATATATATACCTATATATATGAATGATAACGCGAGGGTGTCCGGTTGCCGCAGGACGTGTTCATCGAGCACGGGCCGGAGCAGCACGAGCTGCTGGCCGCCAACTTGAACGACAGCGGCGGCTCCGCCTACGAAGGTCAGTACTTGGCACCTGGGACAGGTTATACAATAATAATACAGTTGCCGCAGGACGTGTTCATCGAGCACGGGCCGGAGCAGCACGAGCTGCTGGCCGCCAACTTGAACGACAGCGGCGGCTCCGCCTACGAAGGTCAGTACTTGGCACCTGGGACAGGTTATACAATAATAATACAGTTGCCGCAGGACGTGTTCATCGAGCACGGGCCGGAGCAGCACGAGCTGCTGGCCGCCAACTTGAACGACAGCGGCGGCTCCGCCTACGAAGGTCAGTACTTGGGACAGTTTACACAATAATAATAAAGTTGCCGCAGGACGTGTTCATCGAGCACGGGCCGGAGCAGCACGAGCTGCTGGCCGCCAACTTGAACGACAGCGGCGGCTCCGCCTACGAAGGTCAGTACTTGGCACCTGGGACAGGTTATACAATAATAATACAGTTGCCGCAGGACGTGTTCATCGAGCACGGGCCGGAGCAGCACGAGCTGCTGGCCGCCAACTTGAACGACAGCGGCGGCTCCGCCTACGAAGGTCAGTACTTGGCACCTGGGACAGGTTATACAATAATAATACAGTTGCCGCAGGACGTGTTCATCGAGCACGGGCCGGAGCAGCACGAGCTGCTGGCCGCCAACTTGAACGACAGCGGCGGCTCCGCCTACGAAGGTCAGTACTTGGCACCTGGGACAGGTTATACAATAATAATACAGTTGCCGCAGGACGTGTTCATCGAGCACGGGCCGGAGCAGCACGAGCTGCTGGCCGCCAACTTGAACGACAGCGGCGGCTCCGCCTACGAAGGTCAGTACTTGGGACAGTTTACACAATAATAATAAAGATCAAATTGACTGTACGTTTTAGTTAGAAAACGTACGAAGAAAGATAATTATTCCAATTTTTCTCGCTGCGATTTTTTGCGATTCATTCTTATATATCGGATTAAAGTTTCGAAAGTTGAAATAACCTACATTAAAGGCTGGAGCAGACCGGATGCGTATGCGTGACTGCGGCGTCACCACGTCGTAGACATCCGCGTAGTTACGCATACGTCCACGCTTACGCTTAAGCGATCGAGCTGAGTACGCAACGCAGGCCAATTGCGTGTCCGGCCTTGTATTTCAAGTGTAGCTCCAATTTTCTCCCATAATAAACTTTTATACGAAATATTTTTATAGTCTTTATTTTTTGGATTGTAGATACATTCATATTTACGCACAATTTCAATAAGTTTTTCTTTATTATTCCTATTCATCATTAATGAAAACAATAAATAAAACACCAATTAATTTGTAATTAAATACAACTGACTGCAATTAGACGGCCTACAGTCGGGTCAATTTAATAGGCCACATTTGACATTTGTTCATAGTGAGGTGACCTGCTTAAACACTCCGATTATGGTGAAATAATCGATATTTACTTCAAACATATGTGGATCGAATACAGTTATTATGGAAAATAACTTTTTTTATAAAATAGGGGAGCAAATGAGCAAATGGATCACTTGATGGTAAGTGATTATCGCTGCCGCAACAACAGACGTGTTGCCAGCCTTTTAAATGGGAATACGCTCTTTTTTATAGGTACTGTAATAATATATGTTACTAGTTTAATTGCCTTAAAAAAATTTAACATTAATTTAAATCTGTTTATGAAGTTATTATTGTATTCAATTATAAAATAAAAAATAACATGTTTTATTAAAAAAAATGACTTAATTCATGGTGAAAAATCATTTCACAAGTAATCATTGCGTTCATTCGATTTTTTGAGGAACATCACTAACGTTTGGACTTCACTGAACGCAACATTGTAACAACGGTCATTTATGCATTTCAAAACTAAAAAAATATTGAATATTTTATATCCGCCATTACAAGGTTAGTTGAGGAATTTTAATGAAATGTCAAATGTGGTCTATTAAATTGACTCGACTGTAGGGCAACGCATAGCAAAGGTACGTGCGTATTCAAACTTGTTCGGTATGACGTTGCCGTTCTACTCTGCGTATTTTTTTTTCTATTTCGTGTGTAAGTCGGGGTTGATATGCATCACTGCGACCTATTAAGATCTATTGTGACCAGCCTCCTATGTAGGTTCTATGTAGGCCCTACAGTAGCTCCCTTAACTGGGCACTGACCAAGAAAGATAGGATGTTCCCAGTTCGGATTTGTTTTTATTTCATCTGGGTCAAGGATGTGTTTCCCCAGGTGTCTTTTGCTCTGCGTAAGGTACGGCGTAAGTCACGCAGCCTGTTTGTGTCGTAGGAGCTGCATTGCGTAGGGCTACGCATTACATCGACGCGCACGTCTACGTTACGCAAAACGTGTGTCCTGTCTCATACAGTTCCATATATTACAAATCAGCGATACGTGCACGTCTACGTTTACGTCAACGCATACGCATCCGGTCTGTTCCAGACTTAAGGCATACAAGTGAATACAAGTTATTTGTGTTAAAGTGGTACACTTTGCCGGGTAGATCTGGCGGCGGAGTGGGGCGGGGGCGGGGGCGGCGGGCCGGAGGGCGGGCGCTGCCGCGTGTCGCGCGCGCAGCCCTGCCGCCCCTACCCGCTGTGCCGGCTGCTGCCCGCCCGCGGTGGGTACCTAACTATTGTCTTAGGCAAACTGGTGGTCAGAACTAGGGATGTGCCGGATCGTTAAAAATCTAGATCCGCGGATACAGATCTGAATACGGATATTCGGTGTCAAGATCCGCAGATACGAATAAGGATCTCAACTTTCTTACACAATCGGTGTCGGTGCACGAGATCTTGACTTGAAACAAGTTTCGACTTGCATTGCGCCGCGGGTCTTTTCTTTGATTTGTTTTACTTTAATGTGACACTGGGTAGCATAGGTAACGATTGTGTTCAGTATTGGTATATGATTTAAAAAAAATACTAAATAATAACCAAAAAATGGCTTTACGGTCAAATTATACGCGGTAGAAGTTGGAGCGAGAGGTATACCAGCAAAATCTCTATACAACTTACTAAAAGACCTTGGCCTGTCGAGAGCTGCAATTAATTCAACTCTAGAGAGAGTATCAAAGGCAGCACTCACAGGCTCCTATCAAGTCTGGCTCGGCAGAGGGGGAAACACGAGCAGTGAAGGTGAGCGTTGATGCATATTGTAGATGAAGTTTTGTAGTGTAATACGGAATAATAAATGATGAATGTGCAAAATGTAAAACTTGTGATGGAAAGTATTCTCGCAAGTGTAAAGGCTTAAAAAATCATTTACAAAAAACATCCTCAAGAATATGAATTATTCTTTAAATAATGCTCTGCTAAATAGATCCGTAAAAGATTCGCCAAAATGTAACGGATACGGATCTTTGTTTTGCCTCGGATATCCGCGGATACGGATACGGGTATCCGGCACATCACTAGTCAGAATTTATGTGTGTGTGTGTGTGTATTTTTTATGTCATACTTGCGAGCAACGATCAAATGGATCACTTGATAGTAAGCGATTAAAACTCATTCATTATATTCATAGACGCCTTCAATATCACAAGACGAAAATTACTTTTAGTCCAGTCACCTTGGAATTTGAGATAATAAGCTCGTATACAGCTTTACTTTGGTGTTCTAAAAGTGTCTCAAAAGTCGCATATTATCTCGTGTCTGCGTCGTAAGTTATTCGAGGTCAAAGATCACGAAAATCTATGGTTCTAATCACTTCAATACCTATTATAAAAATTGAAGATAAAAAAAATTGCCATAACTTTTGTCTCAACTTTTTTTTCTGTACGCTCAACTCTTTTCGAGGTTGACCCCCCTTTTTTTTCCTAAAGTGACTGGACTATTTAATTACATTTATTTTAGCGAATCATTTGAAATTTATTTGGTTTGGTCCTGTCGATGACATTGTAGTCGATTGTACTTTAATGATTCTATAATAAATAATATTTTTGTTATGTACCGGACATATCAGATTTGTTTAATGCGATATGACTCTTGTGACTGTATATATTAATTTGTTAGTTGTTTTAACTTGTATCGGAGGTTGGGTTCAGACTGAGTATCTGAAGCCGGCTTCCAACTGACGACTCTGTAATGATACAGGGAGAAAAAAAATTTGCTCTTGCTGGTTCTTTCCAGTACAGGTCTCCCCCGTTCAAAAGTGATTGTAAAATGCTATTTGAAGAATTAATTTTGATTTTGTACAGGCAAGGAGAAGCTGGACAGCACGTACGAGGAAATGGAGGGCGAGACGTACGTGGTGTGCGGGCGAGGGAGTACGTACCGCGTGTACGAGTGCGGTAGCAGCCGGCCGCTTACCGTGCTGCAGCCCGCCGGCGCGCAGGTGACGAATTTTTGAATCAGTAGAAAACCAATTCGCATTCGAAATCGCGAATTCGAAGTGGTTCAAACCACTCGTTTTTTATTTCTACTAATAGAACATCCAACGCTGGCGTAACCTTGACAGTGATCCGTTTCACGTGTTACGTTCACGTTAAGAATTTGTTCTTAATGACAACACTGAATTCGAGTGATTAAAAAATGTATAAAAATTGTATATATATTCCAAAAATCTGCTGATTCTGCCGAAAACCACGATTTTCTAATACAGACTTCGCAGCCCCTTAGGGGGAAAATGAGTCGTTAACTTTTTTTGCGCCCATTACATTTTTTGCTCAGCTCGGCCAGGAGAACAATATATCTATCACCGGAAAATAACAAGATCCGTAAGTTTATTAATCTACTAGGAAGTTTATAAGCTTTCGTAGGATTCTAAACGGGAGATAAATTGTAATATTTTACGTCCACATTTTTGTAAATTGATAAACTTACTGAACTCACTCGTAAAATAATAAGTAAGCAATAACCAAACGCTACACGCGATCTGATTGGTTGACTATCACGTGTCACTTCTCTTCCTCGCGGCCTTAATAATAAAGGCTTTCGTATTACATAATTTCTGTCGTTTTATTTAAATAGAGCAAAGTAGTGTTCATTAGTGTATTTTGTAAGAGTGTTCCTGTATTTTAGCTAGTAACTGTTAAATAGTTTATTGAAACTGATAATAGCAAATTCAACTCACTACATCCGTGCCAGAGAGAAACCAGCCATTGTTGCTTCCGATTTATAGTTTGTCAAGTCTGATTGTACCAAAGTCTATGGACACAAGCATTGCCACTATGAACATTGACCAATCAGAGAGCAGTGTGTTATTCAAAGATGCGTATATTTAAAAGAGTTTCCGTGATTGGTCGAACAATATAAAATTTTACGAATAATAATGTAAAAGTTTATAAATTTACCGTGTGACGTCGGAAATTGATAATTTTACGAAAATGTGCACGTAAAATAATACAATTTATCTCCTGTTTAGAATCCTACGAAAGTTTATAAGCTTCCTAGTAGATTAATAAACTTACGGATCTTATTATTTTCCGGTGACATATCCAAAATTTAGACCTGGGTCCCGAAAACCACTTGGCCATATAAACAGTATCATCTACTTTAATTAATTGAGTAAAGTTACTTTTGTAGAATGTAAATTTTAATTCATTGGCCAATTTCAATGGCACTCGCTTTTTAGCTATTATGTAGAAAACATGTAAAAGTTATACAAATTAATGAAACTCTCTGTTTCGAAACTCACTCCCCTCTTCAATATAGTACCATTCATCTTTTGTTCGGTTTTCTTTCTACATGTCCATCCACTTTCAAGTCCATAACTTTTTTGTGGTCTGATGTTTGTTGTAATGCCATCCGCGTGCGCAGGCGCAGGTGCCGAGGCAGGCGCAGGCGCAGACGCAGACGGAGGCGGAGGCGGAGGAGCAGCCGCAGGCCGTGCTGGTGGTAGACCAGCAGCGCGCCGCCACGTGCGCCGTGCTGGGCGCGCCGCCGCTGCTGCGCGAGCTGCCCGCGCCGCCACCACCGCCACCACTGCCACCACCACCGGCGCCGCCCGACGTGAGCACCCCCTCACCTCTCTCCCTCTCCCCGTACGAGCCCCGACCTCATTAGGAGCAACACCAATCGATTCCACTGGTATCCCTGAGAATTCTCAGCGTCTACTCTCCCAATGTATAAAAATGAACAATGTATACAAACAATGTGTAAAATAACAATGTATAAAGAAGAACTCTTTAGCCTTATCCCTCCCTCTCCTTTCCTTTATAGAAACACACGTAAGGGTCTTCGGAGCCATCCGTACACTACGTCCCCCATTCCACACCGCACTAAGAAATTCCGAGATTCCTTCTTCTGCCGTACTTCCCGCACTTGGAATTCTCTGTCTGCGTATGTGTTTCCTACATCCTACAACATGGGTTCCTACAAAAGAGGCGTGAAAAGGCATCTTTTGGGCCGGCAGGGATAGGGCAGGTAGGAGAGTGGAGTAAAGTCACTATCCTATCTGTCATCTCATTTGGGCCTCTTTCACCGCTTAACATCAGGCGGGAGGAGGTCATCTGCCGCGCCTAGCATATAAAAAAAAAATGAGAAGAGTGAAGATTAGTTTGTTTAGTTTTATGTAATGTTTGTTGTTGGTTGTATGTTAATATTATTATTCTGTAAGTTACCTACAGAGACTGAGTGCACTGATGGGGCGATTATGTCAGTTTATTGTTACATGAATCGAATCAAATCAAAATTAAATTTATTCTAATATGACTTTGTGGAAAGCTCTTTTGAATCGCCCAATTTTTTTCCCCTACCTGATGGTAGGTATTCAGGACGTATTTTTTAGCTGATAAGAAGTTATCAGCTTTATCAAAAGTAATGACTACAGTTGCAATAAGTTATGTCGATAGCGTCGATCGACTATAAGGACAGTTGCGCGTGGTACATCGGTGGGCGTGCGTGCGTGCGTGTGCAGGGCGCGGAGTGCGTGGGCGCGTGCGAGGAGCTGGCGCGGTGGCGCGAGGCGGCGGGGCGCGGCGTGGGCGGGCGCGGCGTGGGCGGGCGGCGCGCGGGCGGGCGGGCCGGCCGCGGCCGCGCTGGCGGCGCCGCCGCTGGCCGCCTCCGCGCTGCTCGACGCCGCCGCCGCGCGCGCCGGTATGTGCCCGACTCTGTCATACTGTGTATTGTAATGCAACTCCATAAATAGGACCGTTATCTGCAATTCTACCAACCCTACTAACATGCAAATACATATATATTGTAGAAAATATGAAAAAAAAATATGTCTACGGAGGGTATAAAAGCGAGTGCAAACTATTGACCCGGGCATTGCTGGCCGTCATTTTTGCGTGTTATCGCTGTCGACAAACAGATGGCGCTAGCAGCCGAATTTATCCGAGCGCTCTCGAGCTCAGAAGCTTCGTAGTGACTTCACTTCTCATTTACTAGTCGATGAGTGAACACATGTTTTTCAAATTACCCTCTTATAGCTTTCTATCACATATTAGTTGAGTTTGCCATAAATTAATTCAGAGCCTTAAGCATTTGTAAAAAGTTACGTCATTCTCTCTTAATAATAGCGTAGATCTTCTTATAATATATATAAATAAAAAAACAAATATTCCTTACACTCACACCAATTAGCCTAGCCCAAAGTAAGCTCTGTAAGGCTTGTGTTACGGGATCTAGGGTAACGGATAGACACACATATATGAATATTTTTCATAAAAATATATTTTAACAACCATAAATAAGGTACAAATACTCGCATTCGTCACGGAAACATTTGAACGGAAACCTTATAACCGGTATACTAACTACGGACATATGATTGTATGAATGTGACCGGTATAAAATTTTACAAATATTAAAATAGAAAGCGTAAAAATACAGGTCGGTGTGTTTGCTTTATAAAACTATGAAAAATCTATTTATATATAATGTTACGAATAATGCGATTAAATTTCGTATAATTAGACACTAAAACGTGCAGTCAATATTTATCTACTAACTCTCAAATCAACGATTATAATGCTCCGTACGATAGTTTATTGCTTTAAAACACTAACATAATTCACAATTAAGACGTACGGTGATATTATATGTAATTAAATCATACTTTGTTTTTTCCTTTATATATGACTGTGCTCCTAATGGTAAATAATTAATTACACTTGAATTAAAAGGTTGACCTCAGTTATACCTATATTGAATCATATTTGGTGTTAGTGATGACTACAGAAAAAATATCTCCATATACTACATACAGCTTTACATTTGACGTGAAACGTCTTTAAAATCGCGCCGAAACATACGGGTACCAGGTTTAAAAAGTGGACCGTAACGAAAAGGTCTATATCATCGTACTTAATAATTAAAAAACATTTATGGCCGTTTTTCACCAACCGTGTCTTAGCTTAGGTGACTCCTAAGTGACATACTGTCACTTTTTATATTAACTGAAAAGAGTGAGACAGCATGTCTCTTAGGAGTCGCCTAAGCTAAGACAAGTTGGGTGAAAACGCCATTAGTCTTAGAAACAAAAATTGTGGTGTGAATATTTCACTTATATAGTCAGCTCGCTGTTTTGACATTGAATTCGTGTAGGGGTCGGGAGCGTTTACCGCGTTAACTTTGCGAAACTGGCGCTCTCGCTTGTTTCTATTCAGTGTTACTCGTGCATCCGACTTTATAGCGCGGTGATTCTTTCGTGTGTTTGTTAAGTTTATTTAAACTGATTGATTTATCCAAAAATTAGTGTAATTTGGACAGTATTTATATTTAAAATAACCAAAAAGTGATCGTAAATATATAAACATTTGCTATGTCGGCCTCAGCTCGTGCAAGAGCCAGCCAGAAATATAAATCACGGCTATCATTAGAAAGAGGGGGCTATGGGCCACACACAGGTACCCCAATGTCCGGCGCCGAGCGAGCGAGATGGTTTCGGGAACGTCGCAAAGCCGCTGCCGAAAAAAGCGATTCGCTAACATAGACGTTTCACGTTAAAACCAACGGCCGTGTGCCCCGGCACAGCCTCACCCTATTTTTTTACTAATAAAACCGCCTCCATCACAAGCGACATAGAACGATAGATAAACAGTTTGTTATCTTCTGCAAAATACACATCTATTAAAGCAATAATAATTATTGAGAAAAAACATACCTTCAAACACTTTAAATATATGTATGCTGTAGAAAGACAAAGACTCGGCTAAATTGATTTTCAGCCATCACTTTTCTGAGTCACTAATGAGAGAAAATAATAGTTTTATTGATGAACTTTGCCAAACACATGTCTACCACAAATGCTGAAAGTAATGCTTATTGCGTGAGGTTGTTACATTGCAGAAGTAATACTATTTTCAATGCAAGAATCCATTAGTTATGGTGAGATCTATGCATCTGCGACTACCACGGTCACGCTCGTTCGTTTTGAAGCTGATTAATAATAAAAAATAATGTTTGTCTTCACAGGCACTTAATGACATATTATATATGTATGTATACTAGCTGACCCGGGAAACGTTGTTTTGCCATATAAACTAATAATTAAAGAAAAATGTTAAGAGTGGACAACCCCATATCACTAAGGGGTATGAAAAATAGAGGTTGGCTGATTCTCAGATTACTCAATAAGCTCACAAAATTTCATGAGAATCGATCAAGCCGTTTCGGAGAAGTACGGGAACGAATACATTGTGACACGAGATTTTTATATATATATGTCACAGCCAACTGGTTAAAATAGCCGTTCAATCAAACAGCTATACGTCGTTTAGCCGACTTGTTGATTGCAACGTTCAACATTACAGCTAGACGACGCTTAGCCAACTGGTTAAATGGCAAATTAACTAAGGTGACCATTAGTTCAGTACTTAATTTGAGAGAATAGGAAGACTTTTTGTAATTTCTTGGGAGGTTATTCTTGAATTAAGTTTACGAGGTGACCAAAAGTTTGATGAAATAAGTAAAAATGAAAAACAAATTATTAATCATAATATTATTTATTGCACCAAGCAAAAAATTACAAACTCAAAAATTTACGAAGCAAGAATCATTTCATAATCCCGTAATTTCTCCTCGAATATTTGTTTAAATTTTGATTCACTCGTAAGTGACCTCATAATTTCTGTGCTTTTAATAACACGTGTAACGTATATTTACTATTTATTTTCCGAAAAATATCTTGAAACAATCACAAACACCGGCTAGTTGACGCCATATTGAAAACAAAACGCACCTAGCGCTGCGGTGGTGAGCGCTGAACTAATTAAATTAGACGGCGGCTTATGAGTCGGCTGTAGTGTTGAACGTTTTGAGCGACTCAAATATTCAACTAATAAGCTAGACGTATGGTTGAATGGCGTTGTTCAGTCAAAGGGCTAGCTGTTCGATTGAATGGCTATTTTAACCTGCGACATGTATATGTTGCATCGTCGATCTCCTTTTCGAATCTTTCCATGGTTTAAGCTTCGGTCACAAAAATAATGAGCACAGCCGTTACATTACGAAATACTTGACGACTATTCGTAATAATAAACGCGAAATTGATTATGATCTAAGAGATGTTTATCGATTTAAAACGTGGCGATCTCAAGATGGCGTAACCACACGCGTTCACTCGACACGTCCGATGCGTTTAGGAACTCTGGCAATAATGTATCCACGTTTCGCAACATCTGTCCAATTCCTCACTACCTAAAATGTCAATGTCGACAAAACATCACTTTCTCTAGTTACGCCATCTATGATTTCACCCAAGAAACATTTTCCTGACGTTTTAAATGAAACCAGAAAATAATCATATGGCAATATAATCTATGAAATGCTGTGACAGCCAGTCTATTGCAATGCTGCGACATATATATATATATATATATATATATATATACCTCGCACGAGGAAAAACAAGAAGGTATAATCAAGCGGTGCGTTTGTTTGTTGCAGTGTACTGCCGGCAGGTGGTGCTGCTGGCGCTGTCGCCGGTGCAGTTATGACATGTGTAGCGAATCACCTTGTACCTTATATTTATTGTTTACCATGTAACGTATTATATACTGTATCATTATTCGTAAATAAAATATTCATATGTGATATCTAGAATTTGTTTTTTATTTTTGGGATAGGACGTATTCCAAATGGAGTAGAGACTGCAAAAAACTAGAGGCTCTTGTTGTGAACAATATCAAATCAACACCTTCTAGAAATAACGGCTTAATTATTTAAAGCAATGGAATACTAGCGTGACTTTTATGACTTGCACTCCTCCCGACTGACTGAATACTGATCCCAACCAAGTCATATCTAATTATTACACCTTTTAAAATCAAATGTGCAACTGTGTTCCGCCACGTGGCTCACTGTGCTGCCATCTATTTTCAACCAAGTCATCTAATCATTACACCTTTTAAAATCAAATGTGAGACTGTTCCGCCACGTGGCTCACTGTGCTGTCATCTATTTTCAACCAAGTCATTTAATCATTACACCTTTTAAAATGAAATGTGAGACTGTTCTGCCACGTGGCTCACTGTGCTTTCATCTATTTTCAACCAAGTCATCTAATCATTACACCTTTTAAAATCAAATGTGCGACTGTTCCGCCACGTGGCTCACTGTGCTGCCATCTGTCCTTGACAAAATCATCTAATCATTACACCTTTTAAAATCAAATGTGAGACTGTTCCGCCACGTGGCTCACTGTGCTGTCATCTATTTTAAACGAAGTCATCTAATCATTACACCTTTTAAAATCAAATGTGAGACTGTTCCGACACGTGGCTCACTGTGCTGTCACCTATTTTCAACCAAGTCATCTAATCATTACACCTTTTAAAATCAAATGTGCGACTGTTCCGCCACGTGGCTCACTGTGCTGCCATCTGTCCTTGACAAAATCATCTAATCATTACACCTTTTAAAATGAAATGTGCGACTGTTCCGCCACGTGGCTCACTGTGCTGCCATCTGTCCTTGACAAAATCATCTAATCATTACACCTTTTAAAATCAAATGTGCGACTGTTCCGCCACGTGGCTCACTGTGCTGCCATCTATTTTCAACCAAGTCATCTGATCATTACGCCTTTTAAAATCAAATGTGCGACTGTTCCGCCACGTGGCTCACTGTGCTGCCATCTATTTTCAACCAAGTCATCTAATCATTACACCTTTTAAAATCAAATGTGCGACTGTTCCGCCACGTGGCTCACTGTGCTGCCATCTGTCCTCGACCAAATCATCTAATCATTACACCTTTTAAAATCAAATGTGAGACTTTCGGCACGTGGCTCACTGTGCTGCCATCTATTGGATAATATCACAAAAAAGAGACGGTAGTCAAGTCCGCAATCTATCATCATGGTATAACCTCAAGCATGTGTAGTAGAATTGCATATTTACATTACAATAACTGCGTATAATAATTAAAATTTTAACACTCTTTAAAATCCCTTTTACGACAGAATTTTACAGTTACAGATTTAAATCGATTGTCAAAAATACTATTATGAAAGAAGGATTACTCAAATGATAACAATGCTTCGGTTTAATTTTAATAACTTACGTTGCCAAATATTTTGACTAAGTATAGTAAATAACACAATGCTACTATAGCTTTTATAGATATAATGTGTTCAGACTATTTGAGTCACCAACTTCTAATTGATGATATATATGTATATATATATGTATTTATCATATATTATTGTATATATAAAAGGGCACGTCTTATCCTGTTCAGTTCAAATGTATGTGTGCATGTGTGTATGTATTATGTTTATAAATCTATTTATGTATGTATTCCTAAAATTTAAAGTATTTGGGTAAGTATATTAAAATTTAGGTTATTGTAGTTATTTTATGGAAATCGCACACCGACAACAGTTGTTAATATATTTTGCAGGTTGCCATTTCTAATTTTTTTTTGTAAATATTGTTGCAAAAAAGTAAGTAAATAATAAATTCAACTGTCACTGAGGTTCCTGCAGGAAGAAATTTCTATCTGAAATAGATACCTTTGCTCATGTAGAAATTATAAACTGTTTATAGGAATCACTTTATTACAACACATACAATTATATTATAATTAGAGATCGGATAATCGGATGCATATTTACCTAAAGTTAGATTAAGACAAAGTATGGAAACGGCTTTTTATTGTTTTGTTAAATAAAAATCCCGGGATTACGGAATTGGATAGCCGGATGTTTATTTATTTACCTAATTTAGTTTCTGACAAAGTATGGAACTGTCTTTTTATTTTATATCCATAAATAAAAATCCCGGAATTCCGGTACTGTAGAACATTTTGGTAATGCAAAACTAGTCGGTAATATGAGCTTAAAAACGACGTTACATGAAGGTTAGTTTCAGTTCCTCGTGTGATTTGTGAGTAGGTATATAGAGTTTTAGAGGAAGAAAGTCGAGTGTTAAATAAAACAATAAGTACATACATAATTTGTGAGCCAATAAGCTCAAACTATTTAAGATGATAAAAAAGATGATGATAATACACCAATTCCAATTACCGCCGGCCGTCGCTGGCTCGACCACAGATACAACAACACCCATGAGCGCGGGCTGTCAAACAGATATGTGTTGCCCTACCACAACAGCTCATTGCGCGAAAGTAAATCAATTAATAAATAAAATTAACGAGTGTGACTAAGCATAGATATTTTACCACTATGTATTCATTTGTATTATTTTACCACTTTGTTACCATTCAATATTCTAATGGTAAGTCGGACCACCGCTTTTTAATGGATAGAGGATCGAACTACTGTATTCTTCCCTGTCATTGATCTGACATTTCTACAGTGCAAGAAAGCATCGTGCATACACCTAAGTAATTCAAAGGTATATGTGAAATCTAACAAATTGGTTTGTTAATATGGTTGATTATGGCCTGTACGCCCTTTTGTTTGTTACGCTGAGGAAAATGCATGAAATTGCATACCCAGAGAGCCTATATACTACACTAAAATTCTCAGCGATCCTTCTCACTAATCCTAGGTGCAAGCGCGTCATCTTGAAGGAGAACTGCATAGCGCCCTGACGAGGCCATGGGAACCCTTGCGAACAGCTATCACGACTCCTTCGGCGTATGGCGACTAATCGCTCACACCACACATCCGGCCATCCTCCGACCCGAAATGGGTCCCTTGAGCGACAGCCACCCCCCGTTAAAGAAGAAGGGGGGCTTCACTTCGGGGGTCCTCTGTCTGACTATTAGCCATTAAAAGACATTGCCCACGGTGCACCACGAGGAGGTTAACTGACCTCATACCCCAAAGCCTGAACTAGGGTAGGCCGGGTACATAAAAGTTCATGTAAATAATACAATAAAACATATTTATTATCTTTTTATTAAAAATAACAATCAGTAATACTCATTAAATAATTTCCCAAAAACCAAAGATTAGTCTTCAGGGGACGTAATAACAAAATAACAGATAAAGGTTCTTTTCTGTGAACAATCAATTTATTTGTAATCTTATCTTATACATTATTTGTGACACACTAAATTAATATACTATTTTATATTTGATGTCGTCTATCATTTGATAAGTAATCTATACTAATATTATAAAGAGGAAAGATTTCATTGTTTTTTTTTTTGTTTGCATGAATAAGTATCGAAACTACTTGGTCGATTTGAAAAATTCTTTCGCTTTTGGTATACTACACTAGCTACGGTAAACATAGACTATATTAAATTTTAAAAAGTTATCTATACTTTATTTTATAAAGAGAAAAGATTTGATCGTTTTTTGTATTGAATTGAATTGAACCTCTGGTCTACATACACCAAGGATAGCAAATGACACGTCAGTGTGAAATATTGTGTCTACTCCACTCATAATAAGTATTGGAGTTGATTGGCCGTAGTCAGAATGGTCCATAGAGCCTGACCATCTATACCTCACGGAAATAACCTTTAATTCGTTTTTAAAAGTAGTTAATATTTAATCTACCGCTTCGTTTACTTAATTCGCTTGTATTCAGTTAGCTCTACGAATCACATCTGGAAGATGATCCCTGCCTGGTTGGTAACTGTTTTATGTGGGATCAGTAATCTAAGAAATATAATCGAATAATAATAGAATAATCTCAATGTGGAACATAAGATGCGCTATCATAAAATAAAGTCTAAACATAATAAATAAGGTTGCAAACGCAAGACAATACCAACTATCACAATATAAACATCCTTTTTCTATAACATTTCCTTAATACTGGCCTTTTAATATATAAAATAGTATTAAGCGGTATATATATATATATATATATATATATCCATATATCCTTCAAATATAGAGTAGAATTATAATGGCATTTTATTATAGTCTAACTTTATATTTCTATTATACGTACGTCTTATACGTGTAATTTTATATTTCTAGTGAAAGACCGCCTAAAATAAAGATTATACGATTAATATGATTATAAACAAATTATTAATATATAATTGTAAATTGATTAAATGTTTATCAGTTTCTATAGATTTATTAGGTATGACGTCATGATAGTTGACAGTCATGACAGTTTTAGCAACCTTTCGACAGCAGAAGTCACAATATCAAACTTAGCTGTGAGTATTTAGTTTTATCATTTTTCCTTTATTACTCAAAACTATTTGACGGATTTTAAGTCTATAGTCTCAGGCATTCCTCGAACTTTTTCGCTAACGAACCACAGCTGATACGCCAACGAACTGTTGCATTTGGCCAATAGGAGCGCGCGGATTGAATAATCTGACGTTTTGATTGGTCAAATGTAACGTTAAACTTTAAATGTGACAAATAAACATAATGATGGCTTATTTAAGATTTACTTTTACTCGTTAGAAGTTGTGGTGTATATTATGGTGTAATTTGAATCTATGCACAGAGTATACACAACATTTGTCGTTTATAAAAAGGTTCTGCGAAACCTTGCGAAATGTCGTTAGCAAAATGTAAATTTCGTAGCATCCACTATATATACGCAATAACAATACGCATGAAAATAGGCTATATGCAAAAAGGATAACAATTCTGTGAGAATAACATTCAGATATATTTTATTTGAAAAATCAGATGAAAAAATGTAAAAAATAGTATATCTTACTAAGTAACGCAAGCTTCAAAGCATTGCCTTTGCTAGATCACGTCTTATCATTATAATCCTTCCTTTCCTTAGGCCCTTCTCCCATTACGATATTTGTAAAATACGATACTCGAGTAGAATACTAGTTGGATACTTGCTCGCTACCCGACGCTCGCATATTACGCTACTAAAAAATGACTATATTCCTCATTTATGCAAACTCGTGTTTTGTGGACGGACGTTATGTCGAGCGACTATACGTGCAAACAACTTTCCGCAGTTTGTTCCCATTCACCCCGCAAATCTTATTCACCCCGTTTTACGGTATGTGTACAAACAAAAAAAAACCAACCTGTTATTTGAATTTTGTTCCCAATTTCTGCCCAATTCCTATCTATTGTATTTTTCCGCATGTATTCAGGTAATTTGTAATTATATAAGCACGCATGTTTTTCAACTTCTTGTACAAACTTAATATTTGTTTCTTGCTCCGCCGCCATCTTGTCGAAACGCGCGAGACGAGACGCACAAGCGACCAACACGGTGAGTCGCGCGATACTAGTGGCGGACGCGTAGGATACCGGTATCGTAGTGTGCGAGCCTGCATTCAAATGTATGTGAGATACTTCGCGGTGACAAGTCGTCGAGACTTGCAAGATACTTAAATCGCCTGTGCGTATCGTAATGGGAGAAGGGCTTTACTTTGTAATTTTTTGATTATAAGTTTACCCAAGCACTACGCTAATGCTGAAGTTGAAGAGACGCGAGCAACGACAGTATTAACATGATTATACTGAGCCCGCTCAAAGTGTGTCCGGAGTTGTGCTTGGTAGCCTGTAACAAGCGATCATTGTATATAAACTAAAATATTTATTGCACTATTCTTGCAAGCACATTTTAACTAGCTATAATTTAACTATTATTAGTATAATTTATTTAAACCATGATTCAACTGTTAACTTTCTATAAATATAAATAATCAATTGTATTAACTTTATTTATTACATGAATATATTAAATTGGATGACGACTATTAGGAATTAGTAATTATCTTGACCTGTTAATTACATTAATAACATAAAGATTGAGAGTTTATTTATTAATAAATAATTTAATACAATTATCTTGAAAACATAGGACTTTGAAATTGAAAGTGATATATTTATAATTTATTCGTACTTTATTTAAATGTTAAGATAAATTTACACAGACACTTTTTTATCTTATACAATAGGTATATTCGATTAAACGCGGGCGAAGCCGCGGGTGGAAAGTTATTTAGGAAAGTTATAAGTTAGAATAAATATTATATTTGGTTAGACCTCCATACTTATCTTGTTGAAAGTAATTCTTTAACAAGAACAAGTCGAAATAGTCAAAGTAACATTTCTGACAATCGCGATCATATTTTCGTTAAAACAATATACATATATATGTAAGGGACTAATTCAGCAATTCGGAATCAATCCCATACAAAGCCGTTCGATACTGAATCGATGTCGATTACGAAACATACACGAATGACCGACTAACGTCCCAGAGTCTTCACTTAATCTCTAAATTATGTTTCTAACTGTAAAGCTATTATAGCGTAGACTGTGATATTTAGGTAATAAATAATATTAAGTACACGTCGCTTTCCGCCCGCAGTTTTACCCGCTTTATATAGTTTTTGAAAAGGAAAGTGTTACGCAATACTTTTTATTCATGAATTTTATTTATTACTTATAAAGATATAAAGGCATGTTTACGACGAAGGTTAGGACTGGAATGCTTAGGAAGGGTATTTTTTTCCTCAGGAGAGGAAGGCTGAGAAGGAGCACGAAACGTACCCAGGATACCCCCGCAACGGCAAATGTCACGGAGGTTATGTTGGACACCACACGACCGGAGCGGTCCAATCGCGTGACCTACCGACTAAACTTAACCAGAGCCATAAGGGCCCCATGGCTTGAATGGAGGTTAGGAAGGGCCCGGGTTGGTGTGTATATTAGTAGGGTGAGGGCGGCGCTCTCACTCGGGATGGACCACGCCCCTTCCGTGGCCGGGGGGCGTCGTCGGTGGAGGAGACCGGGGGAGGTAGTGTAGCCTCCCCCGAGGTGGGCTCCCCTCTAGGCAGGGGAGCGGAGGCTGGGGGTTCCCGGAAGTAACTTGATGTTCCCGGGGGCTCCCTACATGCCTGAGGAAGGCCATCCCTGAGGTTTTTAGTGGGTAGGCCTCCCTCTTCTGGGGAGGAGAGCCCCACATAACCGCCGGCTCGCCACAGCCGGGGTATGCAATTTAATGCATTTTCCTCAGGGGAACAAAAAAAAAGGGTGAGGGTGGAGACGTGAGGGGTATGAGAGGTTTGGGTGAGTCGGAATACAATCATGACACTTAAATGATACTTAAGAACTATGAGTAAAGTAAATAATATATTACAATTAGGTGATATTAATGACGTATGGTTGATGCATAACAAAAGGTAAATTGGTAAATTGATGCCTCCACTGGCCAATATTGAAAGGTACAGTCAGAGTAAGTTTATTCCACAGTGTCACCGCGGGAACAGCATGGGTCGTCACATTCAAATATCAACTTCAATAGCAAGTCTTAGGGCATATAGCAGTTTGCTCTTCGGTAGCTTGCACCGCCAGACACACAGGAGGTTATGTAAAGTGTTCATAAGAACACAACAAACTTTCTTTACCGACTGGAGAGTGACGTATCGGGGTTCTATTTTCGCATGTTTTGAAATGAATACTTATTGAACTGAATACAAGGTTAAAATGAGATTGTCGAGTATACAAAAATCATACCGTCTCCACTATCCAGCCGATGTACTGCGACACGCGCACCTTCACGCCGGGGTAGAAGGGCAGGCCGCAGCCCTCGCCCCAAGACGTGACGCCCACCAGCGACCCGTTGAACAGCACGGGCCCGCCGCTGTCGCCCTGGCACGCGTCCGCACCTGATACCATTTTGCACGCTTAAGATTGTTATTGCTATGTGTTCTTAAGAACCTTATTACCTACAGTTCTTCATTCTGCGAGATTAGGTACTTATATCGAAGCGTCCCAACAGCTGATTGAAGGTCACACATACTACAATACAAGGTCACACTTTAAAAGGCCGGCAACGCGCTTGTGACTCCTCTGGTGTTGCGGGCGTTCATGGGCGGCGGTAATTGCTTACCATCGGGTGATCCGTCTGCTCGTTTGCCCCCTATCACATAAAAAAAAATACTGTAATTGACGTTACGACTAAGCGATTCCCCTCATGATAAGGCCGGCGCTACTTTGGCTTCCCGCGCAAGCGCTTTAAGAGCCTCTCCTGTGGGGCGTTCGCCCTCACGATTTGCCTATATGGTTCTTAGAACTTTGGCACAGGCTGAGTTTATTCGGTAGAACTAAGCGATTTTGATACTTTCCCAAAAGTTATCGCTATATATTTCGTATATGAAGATGTTATTACAAATAGGTCAAATGATATTTGTTAAAAATTAAGTTTATTTTATTTCCTAGTAAGTATATTATTTAGCATAAGACGGTTTTTGTTTTAAATTAAAATTATAGCTTAGATTAGAATGAAACTAGTTACAATCAATCTAAGAAAATACCTATATATCGATGGTTACAATTTATATAGTATAATAAGGAGTGAAAATCACCATAACACAGTAGTTCAATGCAGGAGCTCCAAAAAGTGCCTTCGCGCATTTTATGAAAATCTTTCTCTACATTTTGGTTTTTAATAAAAGTTAAGCAAAATTTACAAAAAAAGCGAGGCCGCTACGAACTATGCCAATAGCCATTCTGCATTATTCATTTAGTCAAAATTGTTAATGTATCTTTGTTTCAGAGATCAAGAACTCCAAAATTTACCATTTTACGCAAAAATCGTAGTAAAAAATCGCTCTTAAATATGTGCATAAAGGACCATTCCAGTACAGCGGATAACCGTAGGTTTCATTTGCAACAGAAGAAAATCATATAGATTTGTGTGCATGACAGAGATATTATTAAATTTTATTTCATACTAGCTTTCTGCCCGCGGCTTCGCCCGCGTGGATTTCGGGATTGGGTGTATAGAGGGTTAAGGGTCATAGCTTTTGCCCACGGCTACATATACGCGGAAGTCGGTTTATGGTGCGAAGATTTTATCGCGCTTCCCGTGGGACTATCCGTTTTTCCGAGATAAAAAATGCCGCAAAACTCCTCAAGAATCACTCTATCTATTGATGAAAACCGCATAAAAATCTGTGCAGTAGTTTTTGAGCGAAGCCTTTATTGCGCATTCCGTGGGATCTGTCGATTTTTCCGGGATAAAAAGTAGCCTATGTTACTCGGGGAGAATGTAGCTTTCCAAAGGTGAAAGAATTTTTGAAATCGGTCCAGTAGTTTAAGCGTGAAGAGGTAACAAACAAACAAACAAACAAACAAATAAACAAACAAACAAACAAACACACTTTCGCATTTATAATATTATAGTTGGGATTATCTAGGTACCACTCAAAAAGGCGTCACGGAAAATGTGATATTTTTCCTTTGTAAAAATAATTTAAATGTAAACAAAATTGAAAATGGACCCAAATCACTCGATGATAGCTAATAGTCTGGCGACATTACCACGCAGTAGACTATGCTTAATCTTTGGCCAAGGTGCAGCTTTTAGGGCCGCGGAAGCGTCAACTGGGTCCTCGGAGATCTCTATAAACAAGTCTCGAGACCCCACAGCCCACGATCCTAAGGTTTCCACGGATAAATGCGGCAATATACAGCTGGCCAAGAACCGTACATTTACGCCTGTACCCTCTGGCACCGTCGCAACCATTTCCGTGGCGGTCGCTCTTATACAGGATGGGGCCCCAATATGAAGGCCTATACGAGCGACCTCCTGTTCTTCCATGGTTTGATTAAACGCTAAATATAAATAATTATATTACTATTTCATATGACAAATTTTTCACACAGTTTTTCAAATTAATATATGCATTCACATGAATGTAAGCCCCATTAGCTGATTAGTAAGATTAATAATTCCTCCAAACTGAACAACCTGGAAGATCTAAAGTTGTTGCATACATTATTTGCGTTACACTATTAAAGTAAATAAGTATTCTAACTGTAGATTAGATTGTAATGTACTGATTTTCGTACCTGATGTCAGTCTGTGTCAAGCAGAGTATCAGTGCAGCAGGCTTCGCTTGCTTTTTATACTGAGCTTGCCACCGTTTTGGTATCATGCAGCGGTATGTGTTATTGTTATGTATTGTTTTGTTATTGTTCTAGGTATCGTTGTGTGAATAAAATAAATGTGTTTCTTTCTTTTCTTTCTAATATTCTTTCTAATAAATCAGGAGACCTATTTTTGAATTACGAATGCGACTTCGAAATCACCGATGTGACTAATAATCACCGATTTTCAATAATTCTTATTTTTGAATATCACTGATGTGACTACCTTAGTCACAGATGTGATTTCATTACGAGTGCCCTCACCCACTCGTAATCAAGTCATACTTGTGGAAATGTTATCTGTGTTTTGTTTGATTTTTAAGTCTATCTATACAATATATATATATATGAATGTAGCACATATATATATATAATAACCATAAAGCCGAATTTACATTACGAAACTAGTGGCTTGAAATTAGTTTCACGACACTAGTTTTATAAACAGTTTCACGTGTAAATATCAAGTTTCACAGTGCATGCATTAATTTCACGACACTAAATTAGTTTCGTGTCACGCGCAATTTTTTGTTAAAACTAATGTTATGCAACTAGTTTCACTGTGTAAATGTGACGCGAAACTAGTGTCGCGAAAGCGCTTGCGTCGAATTGACGTGTTTTTGGCGCGGTACAGGCTGGAACGCGTTAAAAATGGCGAACCAACGTTGGACAGCCGACAGAAATATACAATTCATTATTGAATATCAACGAAATGAATGTCTTTGGGATCCAAAAGACCCTCGATACAAAAATCGGGATGCCCGAGAAGCCATCCTCGAATCCACCAACGTCTTTTTTTTCGAGATAACCTTTTCTTAATTCGATTTAGTATCACCTATTCGACAACGTTTTGTACTACGCTAACTAGCTTTACTGTCGACGGAGCCATAATCAGAGCGATACTGTTGATTTCACGATACTATTATTTTAAACGAAACTAGTTTCATTGCAATTGTAAGAAGTTTCATGAAAGTCATTTCATCATGCATGCAACTAATTTCGTAATGTAAATTCGGCTTAATAGTTAAGCCGGCAATAACCGGCAGCGGCTACATTCTGCGTGGAACCGAACTCTTACATTTATGTGTGTACTTTATCTATGTTAGCAGCTCTGCGATCGACTTTCAAAAATTGGATGTTTAGGAATCCGTGACCTCAAAGTCACCGCTGACTGTCAGCGGTGATTTCGAAATCGCATTCGTAATTCAAAAATAGGTCTCCTGGTCTCGTAGTAAAAAGTGTTCAAACATAACATCTTTAAATATTGTTTTTCGGTTATATGTTATAAACCTTGATAATAGACTGTGAAGGCTTACCCCCTTGCCCGATCAGGCCTGCGCAGAACATGTTGTACGTAACGAACATCCCCAGCGGCCGGTACGCCTGCGCGCACTGTTCCCGATTCACTATGCGCACACGCACTTCGTTCAAAATTTGGGAGCTCGGGGCAAACTGCAAAGCGATACGAAAATTTAAAATAAAAACTTGTGGCGAGCTGTCGGTGAGTTGCGTCACCGAGGGTACCGATGTGCTTCTAGGGCGTATGCCACCCGCCTCTGTCTTGCCTTAACCAGCCTGACAGAGTGGAGTCGCAAGAGCAGATGCTCGAAGGGTGGAAGTGTAATAATGTAATAACGCCGACGGCGTCTCGATCGCTGTCGCAGACACACCTCTCTACACCCTTAGCCGTTCACACCAATTGTTCGCGTCTTGAGCTTGCTACACGAACTATCTTGATATTCTTGATGAATAAATAATCCTTGTTGATTTAAAAATTATATTTATTTCGTACTCTTGATAGTATAATACTTGATACACGCTTGCTATTGACAATGCCTTGTTTGCAATTGTACAGAAATAATGAGTTACAACAAAATGCTGACGCCGTGACCTACTTAATGTGCGGTATAATCCGTACATATTCCCGGGCCAGAGATAATAACAAAATAAAACTTTAAGTTAAAATAATACAAATTCATAAAAAACATATTGAAATAAAAAAATAATCAAGAATCGAACATATCGTGGTATTTGCGTAACACGGGACTAGTTGATTTGTTGCGGAATCTTGATATACGCGCAGCTGGCCCGTGGCTGGATGGGGCTGGCGCGCTAGAGTCACTTGTCTGCCGCTCACGCCGCGCTCCCTCCGCCACCGCGGGCGCCGCCGGTGCCGGTGTGACGAGTTCCATAGCAACTTGACTTGCTTCTGGTGCATCTCCGCTCTGCTGTCTCGGCGTACAGCGTCTCTTGTGGAAAATGCGCCGTACCAAAATAAATATGCCGATCACTACTATAATTCCAAAAACAATGTAAATCATAACGTACTGATGAATGTCATGATACGTTATAATATTTGGCAGCAATGCATTGTTCTTGGTTTCTTGTATCTTTGTTTCTATTGCCGCCGCTGCTACTTTCAATTCTTCATGCGATTTGTTGGAAAGTTTGAAAGTTGGGATGCTGATATTAATGATGTGGTTGATTGGTGAAATTGTAGGTGCATATAAGTCTGGTGATATCCGTACCTCGCTTGTATGAGGTTTATGAGGATATATCGTAAAATCATTTGTTTTAATTACACAGCCATGACCTACATTAATAAGCCCTGAACCGGTAAGTTGATGCGCAGTAATTTGATTCTCGCACATTACTCGTACGGGGCATTGTACGCAGCAGGTATAGATATAAGTATTAATCATATAACTTTCTTGCCACGTCTCTTTACATAAAGTGGTACTTGTTTTACAATCTTTGTTTTCCAAGTCACATAAACTCTTGTCACCCTTCAGTCTATATTCGGGTTTCTGACTGTGACAATAATATGTTGTCGACTGTACATAACATGCTTTCACATCCTTTTCGCTCATAGGTATAAAAATATCTTTTTTGATGTTCATGGCCACGTAATCTGATATTGGAGATAACGTAACAATGTTCTTTTCAAAATATTGTGGTACAGGAATAATTTTTAAAATTTCATAGCTCTCTCTGCTTATCAGTGGAATCTTGATTTCAAAAAGTAGGTATTCTTGCAACATTCTTGTCTTGATTTTAATTAAATTATATAACTTGCGTAACTCAGTGTGTATATTATCGATCGGAAGTAAGACATCCTTTGGTAGTTGACTTGATATTGTGCTCAACTCTTTAGTTATCTGATTCGGTGTCAATAAATGTACATTGAATTGACCTTGCTGAACTTCGGTAATTGTATCCAACAATGTATTTTGAAGGCTTTTTAAATTGTTGAGTACGTTGTTTGCTATTATCGACCCAATTGCAAAGTCATTAATTATGTAATTTAATTGTGTTTTATTTTTCAACTCCTCTATTGCCTTGTCTAAAGTTATCATATGCTGGTTTATTATTTTATGTTGTTGATTCATTGCGTTCTCAGTGCGTTTTAAAAGGTTATTTTCGGATTCTGCTATTGATGTTTGATTTTTCCACAAATTGACGAGATGTTCCTCGTTTTCTTGTAATAAACGAATGTCCTTTTTATACTGGTCGGCAAATCTCTCGTCTAACACTCCAAATAGGCTGTTAGCTAAATATCCGACGCCATTGATCAATCCGCGTCGCACACGCCGCCTCGCAGTTTGCCCGTCGAGTTGCTGACTCAGTAGCAGCTGATCGTAGTACGCAAGTTCTTCGTAACCGTGACGTAACTGAATCAATAGCGCGTCACAGGGAGCTTGTTGTCTTATCGTTTCGCAAGTTTTTTCCAATGTTTGCATGTATGTTTCGAGTGCTCTTTTTCCATTCCAGTAAGGTTCGATTTGATAATATATTATAAGTTTCCATTCATCCTTGATTAGTGACATGTCTGCTACTTTATCGAAGTAAAGACTTTGATTCGTTCTAAATGGAGTAATGTTGACAGTCTCTGTAGAGCTTGATAGAATAGTCAAAAAGAGTAAAAATGTCATAATTATTGAGGTAAATAAGCTATTCTTCTTATTTTTATAATTTTTTCTTGTTTTTTGTTGTTGCGACTTGTTTTCGATTTCAGTTTTCTTGTTTATTATTTTGCTGTAGTCTCTTGTTAGACCACTTTCCTCCTGATTAATAGTTTTGATAACTTAATTGCTGGCCTTTTTATATATCCACTTTTTGTTTTCAAAGTAACCACCCGTACAAAGCCATCTTGTCCAGGATGTAGCTCGCATACTCTGCCCATAATCCATTTACCAGGTGGTAAGTTATCTTCATGCACGACAACGATGTCATCAATTTTCAAATTATCTTTTGGACATTTCCACTTCGACCGTGATGTCAGTTGTGTCAAATATTCTGCTGCCCATCTTTTCCAGATATCTTGCAGTAGTTGTTGAGTAAGGTGCCAGCGCGTGCGGAGATCTCTCTCTGTTTCTACAATAGTAAGTACTGGGCCGCTTGATAAAAAGTGAGCTGGTGTTAGGTAGTTTAGGTCATCTGCGTCATTCGTCAAGGGACACAGCGGCCTGGTGTTCAAGCACGCTTCAACCTCGGCAAGTAAGGTAGAGTACTCCTCAAAGGTGAGCTTCTGCTCTCCTACCACTCTTTTTAGGTGGAATTTGCAGCTTTTGACCGCAGCTTCCCAGAGGCCACCTGCTGATGGCCATGATGGTGCGTTGAAGTGAAACGAGATCTCCATGTCCACTAACTCTTGTTGCAGTTTCTTGTATGTGAATATTTGAAGAATTTCTTGATATTCTTGTTGAATGATTCTATTTGCTCCGACAAAGTTACGTCCGTTGTCACAAAAATATTGCTAGGAGTTCCCTTTCGCGCGGCCATTCTTCTTAACGCTGCGATGAATGCTGAAGTGGATAAGTCGGAGACTACTTCCAGATGTATGGCCTTGGTTGCCATACATACGAAAACGGCAATATATCCTTTTGTGGTTTTTGTACCTCGACCCTTGCTGGCCTTCAAAAAGATATGTCCAGTAAAATCCACTCCGGTGTTTTGGAATGGACGCGATGGATTGACTCGCGCTTCAGGTAAGTCTCCCATGATTTGCTTCAACAGTTTTGGTTTTTGTTTTTTGCATTCGTTAATAAATTTCTTGATAGTGGTGTAACCCTTTGATATCCAATACTTTTGTCTCGTGAATGCAAGTGTGACTCGAGCCCCTCCGTGTAAAGTTAACTCGTGTGCATTTTTTATAATTAATTCTGTAAGTCGATGGCGTGGCGGAAGTACTACAGGATGTTTCATGTCATAGCTGAGATTTGAAAATTGCAATCTTCCTCCCACTCTCAGAACTCCTTCACTATCTAAAAAAGGGTTTAAGTTTAGAATCTTGCTTTTCGATGCTACATGTTTCTTTTCTTCCAGGTTATATATTTCATTTTCAAAAACTTCTCTTTGTACTTGTTTTATAATAGTTAATGTTGCCGCTCGTATTTCTTGTATAGTGAGCCAAGGAGTACTTTTTCTTAATTCTTTTTTAGTTCCAAATCTACGGATCCATGCTATTACTTTCACAAGTTTTTGAAATAAACTGTATTTATTCAGCATTTTGTTAATGAAATTACTGTCTTGCGTAATAACATTGACTTGTTTTTGTAATTTAATTTCTTCATTGTAGTGTATACAGAGAGATCTTGTTTTCGTTCTGTATGTAAATATTCTGGCAGCCAAGCTGGACCTTGCCACCATAGGGGATGCTGTATTAACCGGCTTGCTGTCAAACCGCGGCTGGCGCAGTCTGCTGGGTTTTTGAACAGCTGGAGATAACTTAGGAGCCTCGCTTGTACTTGCTTTTTCAATGAATTGCTTGGCTTCTAAATATGCTTGCTTAGTTTGCTGATAATATTCTCCAACAAAGTAATCATCATCTGACGATAAATACTCAGAAATCTTTTCATGATTTTCCTTAAATTCGTTCCAACGAATTTCTAACGTTTCCAGACGTCGCTTGATAAGGTCTGGTGTCCGACGTGCTGGACCATCCTTTTTAAAATTAATTAGAAGTTTCTTGATATCTTCCGAAAGTAAGTTTTGCTGGTAAAGTAGGTTATCTACATCCATGATAATTTAAAGCTTGAATAAACTTGATAAAGAAAAATATAACTTGCTATATACGTATAAATGTTAGGTACCTTTCTTGTCTTGATAATAATATGTATCTTGTAAAAATTGTGCACAAACTTGATTCTGTATGTGGGCTTGTATTTCGCAACAAAACTTCCACACTTGAAACTTGCTGGTATACTTGATGCTTGCTGGTTCTTGATAGTTTAGCGTCCAATGTGCTGGTGAGTGCTATGTGCGCCTTCTCAATGCAGCCAGCGAGACCCGCTTCTGGGAGACTGACTGTACCGATTCGCTACACTCAAAAACACAAAAAAACCACTAAACTACTGCTCGAAGGACCAATGTTCGCGTCTTGAGCTTGCTACACGAACTATCTTGATATTCTTGATGAATAAATAATCCTTGTTGATTTAAAAATTATATTTATTTCGTACTCTTGATAGTATAATACTTGATACACGCTTGCTATTGACAATGCCTTGTTTGCAATTGTACAGAAATAATGAGTTACAACAAAATGCTGACGCCGTGACCTACTTAATGTGCGGTATAATCCGTACACCAATGTTGCTCTCTTCGCACCAATATTGGTCTGCTTTTTGGGGGGGGGGGGCATTTAGTGAGCGACGAGTCACCACCTGCCATATTTAAAATCAATTAGGAGGCTTTGAGAAGGCAGGTGACCGGAGTCTCTTCCATAGTCCGGGTCTCATTACCATCAAAATCGAAATGCAATAGTCCACAAACGTTTTGACCACAAATGACAATAGTTTCTGTGCATCTAACTCGGTGTAGTCTTTAGCTGCAATTTTCATAATGCAGATAGAGATTGGACCCAGTTGGTGCACTCTACGCACACTTTCATTAAATTTCGCTTAAATGGCCTCTACGCGTTGGATCTGCATCCCCGCGCACGCCTTATAAAGGTCCGTGTCTATAAAGACGCGTGATGTAAACTACAATAATAATAATAATGTTTATTAATAAACACCGAGTTACATGGCCCAACACATTTCAACTATGTCGATATTGCAGAAGAATGGGCCTTTGAACCAGGTACCAGTGGAACTCAAACTAGACCAAAACCTGTCCGGCATTGATTGCGGCAATGGTGGCGGACGAGGGAGGTTGGAGGGCTGTGGCCTCCTTCTGTGAAGCAGTGATGCTCCAGAAGGAGGCCGCCGAGCGGGGTCAGGAGATGGCCGATCCCGCTCGAAGAAGGCGGCGCCGGACTCGGTAGCACAGCTGCGGCGCCGCCGCGGGTCCCGGCGCGAGGAAATCGCGACTGCTTCGGCGACCCGGGATGGACCACGCCCCTTCGGTGGCCGGGGGGCGTCGTCGGTGGAGGAGACCGGGGGAGGTAGTGTAGCCTCCCCCGAGGAGGGCTCCCCTCTAGGCAGGGGAGCGGAGGCTGGGGGTTCCTGGAAGTTGCTTGATGTTCCCGGGGGCTCCCTACATGCCTGAGGAAGGCCATCCCTGAGGTTTTTAGTGGGTAGGCCTCCCCCTTCTGGGGAGGAGAGCCCCACATAACCGCCGGCTCGCCACAGCCGGGGTATGCAATTCAATGCATTTTCCTCAGGGAAACAAAAAAAAAAAAAAAGACCAAAACCTGTATCTTGAGTCCCGTAGGTGCTTACAATACTATGATTATATGTATCAATACTAAACTAGACGTAATAGCTATTTCATTAGAGTGATTAATCTTATAAATAGTATAAGTGGCGAAGTCGACATATTTAGTGATAGTTTGAAAAAGATAAAAAATGCACTGATACCGATTCTGTCTGCAGTTTCTCAGATACCGAATTGATTCGATTGGTTTAATTTGTGATTATTTTGTATTGTCCTCGTTGTTGTTGATAGATAGTAAGTAGTTTTACATGTTGTAGCTTATTATTAGCTTGTAGCTTCTTATTTTTATTACTACATTGTTATTGCAAGCTGTTAGCTACCCAAATAAAATAAAATAAATAAAAAAATAATAAACTTTCCAGGTTGGACGACAATATGATAACCTTAGTAAACTTTATTATTTGTCAATTTTTCAATGTTGATTATTGTTTCTATATTTTGTGTTTTGTATATCTATGTGTGTGTGTAAAACAAGATTATGAAATTGACAGTTAGAAACATACTGATTAAGGTATACCCACAGTTCAATCTTTATATTTGCACCAAGGAAACAACCGTCATTACGAACATACTAGCTGTCTCAAGGTCATAATAATGAACTGATAACCTCGATTTTTGAACTTGCCCTTATGCTGTACTTATACGTTGATCTAGCTTTTCGTCCGCGTTATATCAGATTCTTCAAACGGAAAGATATATCTTCTTGTGATAAAAATACATATATTCTTCTCCGAGTTTTAATAAATCTCCGAGTTTAAATAATCGGTTCAGTAGCTTCTAGAACTTCATCCCCTATTGTTACTCGATTTAGGGTAAAATTTTTGTTAATTTTGAATGACGTATTTATATATATGTAATCAAAAGCCTAAAAGTATGTTCGAAGCTTTAAAAATTACGGACTTTCAATACACATTGTTATAATATTTTAATTGCTGTTGTTAATCTGAAAACTAAACTTATTTAAAATCCTAAAATAATTCCCCACAATACCTTCGATCTCGGTTTCATATGCTGCCTCCCTCCTCACGTTCTCTACGCCCATGCTATTCGGACACACTTGAATTGCCTAAGTGCAACACAAACTTCGTGCTGCCCAAATGTGGAACCATCTGCCTTCTATAGTTCAACAGAGCCAGTTCGTTCATGCATTTAAACGTAGCCTGAAGCAACATTTTCAGGCGGTAGTTGGCAACTCGTCATAAATGTCACATTGTCATCATCATCTTACGTATATATTTATTTATAGCATTACATGTATGTATATATATATATATATCGTATGTATATATATATATATACATATTTATTGCATTGTATGTATATTCATGGTATATATATGTTTGTATTATGAATAATTTTCTTTAACAGTTTTGGTTGCTTTGACGTTACTCATTATAAGTAGCATTCCGTAGACACTCGCAGGTTGGCTGGAAGAAATCTCTAATAGAGATAAGTCCACCTTTGTGAACCACATTTTTTTTACTTTTGTTTTTCTTTGTAACTAATTATGGCAATAAAGTATATATATATATATATATATATATATATATAAACATTTTTGATTTTGCAACACAAATATTAGTCAGGGACAAAAAAATATTTTCCATTTCAGTCATTCTGGGCGATCCCTTTGAAATCACCGACGTACTTCGTTAGGGTGGTATCCATGAGGCTTCTCAGCTTTTTCTCCAGAGGGAAAAGAAAACAGAATTATGTAAATTAACGAAACATGTAATAAAAACGTTCTTTTGGTTGTAGGAAAACCTGATAACCTTATCATAAAATAGTCTTGTGCAAAGATAGTTATATTACAAAGGATATTGGTTACGTTTGCTGATTCCGCGCAGTTGATGATGACTTGTCCAACAAGCAGACAAGGTCGACACGTGACTCACTCGTCACGAGTCGCTCGTGAGACACCGAGCGGGCAACAGATCCTGAAGATGTCTCGCTGAGAGACGAAACACGTGTCGACCTTGTCTGCTTGTTGGACAAGTCATCATCAACTGCGCGTAATCAGCAAACGTAACCAATATCCTTTGTAATACAATGGACTTCCGCAAAATAACACCTGCTACAATAGAGTAAGATAGTTATAATCTGTGATGATAAATTAGTAGCTTCAGCGGTTTTAAGAGGTTCTCTACCTCATTTCTTACAATTTTTAAGTGATCTTATTACAATTTTGAAATGAAGTCTCCATAACTGCTTACCCCCGTGTGGCCCCAGCCAACGATCGTAACTTCAGCGCCGTCGGGGGCATCGAAGGCAGCTACCCTGACGGGCAGCACTTGCAAGCGGACTGTCACGTTCTTCCTCAGCACCAGGATGGCCAGATCCGAATCAACAGTATTCGGGTTGTAGTTCGGGTGCACTACCACAGTCGACACTTCGTGTACGGACCCGCCTGACAAATCACAGGTATATATAGACTGTATAATAAATAATAATAATAATACATATTTATTACACTTACACCAATTTGCTTGTATTATGGGATCTAGGATAACGGATAGAGACATACATATTTAAAAAATTAAAAGAAAAAAAAATAATACAAACTTTTATTAAATGCTCTAAAAAGAACAAAATAAACTTTTACATATAAACGTTTATCGCAAGATTTACTTATTTATAGAATACTTTTAACGAGGTATGGGTATCAAATGAAAGGGCTTGCAAAGAACACCTCGATAAATATGGCATTATAAATAATTGGTCCGCCATCTTGGGAAAGTCAGCCATATTGGATAAAGAGTGACGTCACATTATTTATCGAGGTGTTCTTTGCAAGCCCTTTCATTTGATACCCATATTGTAAGGGTGCATTAAAAATAATTGATCCGCCATCTTGGTCATCATTCCAAAATTTTCTTACATAATTACAAGTGAAGCTAATATAAAAGCTTGTAATAAATTTGGTAGAAATATATTATAACAACCATGACTAAGGTACAAACGCATTCATCACGCAAACATCTGCCCCCACTGGGACTCGAACCCGAGACCTCAGAGATTTGATATAGATATATTCGTGGCTTTATCATCGATCATTGCTACTATAGGTATACACGTCAAGGGACTCCAATTTAATATTATCAAGTATTTTTTTAGTTTCTCTCATTCAAATGATATATTCTTCTTTAAAAGTAGTATGTGTGTTATAAGTATGAATCCCATATAGAAGTATCAAAGTAAAAACGAAATATGATTATAGAAACGTACACAAACAAACATACACACACAACACTCACGTCGCTTATGTAGTCCAGAATTTTGTTCTATATTTAATATAAAAAGTAGCTACCATTTAAATATATATATATTTTATATAAAACTCAATGCATTGGTACTATATTATGATTTAGGAGGAGCTGTAGCTTCAGACATAAGTTTTCGATTAAACTTAAAAAGAATTTTGCAAAAACAATATTGTATTTATTGTAATCGACAAATTTTAATACCTACTATTATGTGGCTTATTTTAAGCTTACCGTTATTGAGAATGGAAGTACCCACTCTGACTGAAAAATCTCGCGGTCTTGGTTGATTAGTCCTGTCAAAAAAGAAATTAATTATCAATCTTTCAATAGATTATCATTTAAATACATTTTGTCATATGATATAACACGATGTAAAAATATGCTCAACGAATCCACCGTCTTTGCATAATGAACATAAGTACAAGTTATATTAGAGAAAAAATGCTGTGAAACCTTTGCAATTATTCTGTGTTAAATTTGATTACTATTTCTTACAATAACATATGTATAGAGGCGTTTAAACCACAGAACACAGAAAAACGTGTAAACCCAGTGCCACATATAGAAAAGAACTGCTTTTGAGTTTGTTTTATATAGAGACAATTACGTTTCATGCTGTGTGTAACTTCATATTAATGTTCTTTTTTAAGAATTTAGAGAAACATCGTCGATTACTTGTTTGCGTGTGTGTATTTACGTGCAGAGCTTTATTTTTTTATTGTTATTTTTTAAGATTTTAGAAAAACAAGTTCGAGTGCGCGTTTGTGTGTATGTGTTACATGAATACAACGTTACAACTAGGTCTTCAGATTATTTTTAGTTTGTAAGAATTTAGTAGAATATCATAGAAGGTCTCGAAGCCAGAGCTGTAAGAAAGTAGTATATTGTTACCCGAGGCGTCAATCGGCCGAATACTGAAACACTACTAAACTCTTTTACTCAATTGAGGGCCTCTCACATTTGAGTATCTCTCAAATTTAAATGGTATTCTCAAACGTCGGTTAGGTATAACATTTGAAGGCGTGATCAAGTAAGCAGCCGTCATTCTTTACAAAAGTATGTTCTCAGTTACGCATAAGATTACTTTACGTTGTGTATCCATTACACGCAGCATTGTTTGGATAAGTAATGTATTTTATGCAAATAATATTTTATCAACATAAGACAAGACGGTTTAATATTAGATTCTCATTGCAAAATAAATGCTTAATTTTAAACAAATCCAAAAATTAATTGAAAATTAGTACTTTTTTTGTTAAAATCGATAAGGTGGTGGTCGTGGAATGAAACGTTGACACATGCTATTGATGACAAAGCCCGCGGTTAATTTAGAGCAAAAGTTTTTTTGGTTACAAGGGGTTATATACCCCTATATACACAGTATTATAGCAGAACATGTGAAACAAACATGGCACGATTTCTGGCAACGTGATCAGTGTGAAAATAATAAAGGGAAATGGTACGGATCAATACAAACCTTAATAGCATCTAAGCCGTGGTATGCTGATACAAGATATAAGGAAGCCAAACGTTAACTTTATTACCACCATAAATCGCTTAAGATTTGGTCATCAAAAAACCCCTGCTCATCTGGCAAGATTCTGATCTGCCCTCACTGTAATTCATTTGTTGGTGATATGGAACATATTATTTTTAAATGCAGTGCTTTTGCTTTAGATCGACCGGGGCTCCCTATATACCTGAAGAAGGCCATCCCTGAGGTTTTTAGTGGGTAGGACTCCCTCTTCTGGGGAAGAGCCCCACATAAGAGTATGCGAAATACGTGTTTAGGAGATGCTTAATTATTTGAGAAACCTTTAAATATTTAAGAGGCGTTCAGTATTTGGCCAAAAGTGACTTATTCCATACCGAGACGGATATTCGCGCTCGAGCATGGCGAGATCGACTATAGTTGCAGGGACTTAATAAGTATTATTCCAAGGCAAACACTTTGCTATTCATTAAGAATTCTCAATGATAAAACAATAGAAATATTAAGAATATGGCTGTATGAGCATAGTTCCCTTTGCATTCTTATTAAAATAAACGCCAATATCTCCGAAGTCGTAGACTGAGAATGTGTCTACACGTAGAATGTTTAAGTAGTCTGTGGTGTCTACGTCCGAAGTGTTCATATATATATATATATCATCTATATTTCAATGATAAAAATACATAAATGTATGGGCTAGTACCCCTTGGAAGATTTTCCCATTATGGGAAAACATTACAAAAAATACATAACTATTTTATTTAAAAAAAAAATTATGGCATAGGGCAGCAAACGAGCAAACGGATCTCCTAATGATAAGCGATAACCGCTGGACCGCTGCCCATAGACACCCGCAAGACCAGAGGAGTCAGATCGTAGACAGAGAAGTGTAGATGCATTGCCGGCCTTTTAAATTTGACACCTGACAGTTAAAGCGCCTAGTGCCGAAAAGTATTAGTTTCAGTCCGCTTCTCAGGCAACTTCAGACCTACTTTCAGAGTGTGTATTATAAAAAAATAAAAAAAAAGGAATTTCAAATCTACCATTTTCGAAAATCTGCCGTGTTGAGGTCATCAGCAATAACATTTCGAATGTATTTATTTTGTTAATATTGATAAGATTCTTATCTTAGTAGCTCTTGCGATACCAGTAGACCACGATCTCTTAAAGCAGAGTTTAAACTGCAGTGCAAGCGAGATGGCGCTATACACTGCAAGAGCGGTATCTCTGTTTCAATTTTGTTTAAACCTTACTATAAGGCCCTTCTCCCATTACGATAATTGTAGAATACGACACTCGAGTAGAATACTAGTTGGATACTTGCTCGCTATCCGATGCTCGCATAAAAATGACTATATTCCTCATTAATTTGTGCAAACTCGTTTTTTGTGGACGGACGTTATGTTGAGCGACTCTAGTGACGAAGAAGCTCTTGTAGTTTTTCTGTTTTAAAGAAATAGAAGACGTCAACGCAAGAGGAGAAAATTCTGGATTCATCCTTATATTGAAAGAAACATTAATTGTAGAGTTTTAGTAGCCGCAAAAAAACAACAACATGATGATAAGAAATTTTCATCTTTCTACCGAATGTCTAAACAGACCTACTTGCATTTTGTTACGTCATGTATTCAGGTAA
The DNA here is from genome assembly GCA_036419045.1 of Scirpophaga incertulas. Taxonomy (NCBI): domain Eukaryota; kingdom Metazoa; phylum Arthropoda; class Insecta; order Lepidoptera; family Crambidae; genus Scirpophaga; species Scirpophaga incertulas. The sequence goes on along the minus strand of CM071629.1, from coordinate 39,147,033 downwards.
TTTGTAATTATATAAGCACGCATGTTTTTCAACTTCTTGTACAAACTTAATATTTGTTTCTTGCTCCGCCGCCATCTTGTCGAAACGCGCGAGACGAGACGCATAAGCGACCAACACGGTGAGTCGCGCGATACTAGTGGCGGACGCGTAGGATACCGGTATCGTAGTGTGCGAGCCTGCATTCAAATGTGTGTGAGATACTTCGCGGGGACAAGTCTTCGAGACTTGCAAGATACTTGAATCGCCTGTGCGTATCGTAATGGGAGAAAGGCTTTAGTGATCATAGTACAGCGTCTGGGCTATAGTAGAAGACTACAATCAAAAGAAGTTATTATAAGATTATTTCACCCATCACTTTATTAGGATCGACGGCTAAGTTTAGTCGATAGGTCATTTTTTTTTTTACACTTACACTAATTAGCCTAGCCCAAGGTAAGGCTATAAGGCTTGTGCTATGGGATCTAGGGTCATTCCGGTCAAGCCGCCTCGATCTGTGTGAAGTCCGATATAATCATCGTAACTTGCGGTGCGGTTGCAATTGCCGTGGTATCCATCAGGATTCTCAGCGTCTCCTCTCCAGATGAAAAAAGAGATAATTTCAGATTACTTACTGGGATGTGACGCAGTGAGCTGCGGTCAGCACGCAGCGCAAGCTGACGATAGTGCCACCGCATATCATTGCTCCCCGTTCATAAACCTGGACAATTTAACACGTCTTAATCACTCATAGTATAAAACAAAGTCGCTATCCGCCGTCAATATCTTTAAAACTAATACGCAACGGATTTTGATGCGTTTTTTATAATAGAGTAATTCTTAAGGAAGGTTTATATGCATAATATAATACATGCATAATTTAAATTTAAATAGCGCTAGACACTGTATAAAATTTTGTATACCGGAAAATAGAACATGGCTTATGAATAATAATGTACTTTGTATGGCCCCACGGATATATAATAGAATGCCAGTGGATATATTACGAATAGATAACTTAATTATATTCCGGCGCAAACTGAAGGAAATGTTACTTGCAAAGGCCTATTATAGCATTAACGAATTTCTTAATGATAAGTAACTAGATTGTAATTGTATGAGTTGAAAATAGTTTTATTTGACAATTTTATATAGATTTATTGACATAACAAAGAATTTGCAGGCCGTAAGGCCAAATATGGAATAGCACTAAATTTAATTCCTAAGACTGTATGACACCTTTGTATTTACCTACAAACCTATATTTGCAAATAAAAGTGATTTGATTTGATTTGATTTGATTTGATTTATTGGATAAGATAGACTTAATCATTTTATAGTTTTAATCTTCTACAATTAAATAGGATACCTATTACCAAAAATGATGATAGGAGAAATTCGTAATTTCAAAGTCTTTGGTGTTTAATTTCTATTTTACCCATCGAAATAGAGTCAAATAGTTTTTAATAATTGAATATATAGTTAAAAATATACAATATATCATAAAAATCATTATGGTACAAAATCATTTTTGGCGATACTAAAGTCTACACTACAATGGGCATTCTCCTTTAGAGGTTTCTAATGTGATGTCGTAAATAAGCACTTTTTTGCATTCTAAGCAAAACATGTTTGTATTGTCTAATGACAAAAAAGCAGTGAACGTTGTGTATAAGGATATTTTGTAGTAGGTATATTTACAAAAGCATTACACCCGTGCGAATCCGGGGCGGGTCGCTAGTTCCTAAAAAGTAAGGTAAGCTTTCATTAGGTTACACCTTTATTTATTTGGGAAATAACAGCTTATATTTCATTTAAAAACTTTACACAAAATATTAAATCATTACCAATGAAGTTACCATTTAATTAAACGAAATAAAATATATTATATGTAAATCGCAGAATAAAAATGTGAGAAAGGATTACTTTACTCGTAAGAAACAAAACATACAAAGATGAGGATGTGGATTTAACTCCTAGCTGTTGAGAATTCATTGTTAGATTTAAATCATTTGTCAAAAATAGTCTTATGAAAAAAGACTATTGCTACACTGATTTTGTGTGTTGATTACTTAAATGATAACTAGAGATCGGATAATCGGATGCATATTTACCTAAAGTTAGTTTAAGACAAAGTATGGAAACGGCTTTTTATTGTTTTGTTAAATAAAATTTTTCACCATTTCTGTTTTCTTATTCAATTATTTAATTGATTATTGTTTTAGTCAAACTAACTCACTACTTTCGTATAACACTCTTCATGTAATAAATCGTACATTCATAAATCGCACGGGGAACTGAAACTAAACTTCATGTAAATCCTACGTACGCATAGTTGTATAAATGAACCCGGAGTCTCGGTCTTTTGAAAATAAATACCACGTGCTAATTTAGTAATTTTCAAACAATATCACTACGTTAAATTTGCAATCCCGTATTTTCCCGGGATTTTTATTTAACAAAATGTATTTTCAAAAGCCGCTTCCATAATTTGTGAGCCAAAAATTAACTTTAGGTAAAAATGCATCCGATTATCCGATCTCTAATGATAACAAAGCTTGGGCTTAATGTTAATAATTCAATAGTTACGTTACCAAATACTTTTACTATTAGTACAGTCAAGCTGTCGTAAAACAAACCGTAGTATTCAGTATACCGTAGTATACCGTAGTATACCGTATACCGTAGTATACGCCCTCTACGATTATGGCCAGAAAAGAGTTTCTAAAATGCATGTAAATTCAGAAAAATGCATTTCAAATTATTTTTGAGGTTTTTTTGAGTTTTTCAAAAAACTGCTACGAGATAAACATGTCCATCGCCAATGTAGCTTAGTGACGTCATTTTACAACAGAAAAAACAAGACTAATTTTTTCACCACTAAACCTATAGATTGACTGTACTATATAGCATTATGACTTTATGACACAATGAAAGTATAGTCTTGATAGATATAATGTGAATTTGTTTAAACTTGTAATGGAAGTTGGGTTCAGACTGTTTATCTAAGGGCAGCTTCTAATTGACGACTCTCAAAAAGTACAGGGAGAAAACTAAATATGCCTTGCTGGTTTTCTATCTGGTTCTTTCCACAAAGTCTCCCGCCCGACGTGCACAAGTAAAAATTCTATTTGAAAAATAATTTCTTGATTTTGAATGTATAGAGGAATAATTTGATTTATGAGAGGATGGCAGAAAAAAACATTAAGTGATAGAAAAAGACACCTATTACGACTACCTGAAATAATATTTTTTTTTTAATCTTCACCCCACACTCGATTTTAAGGGTTCCGTAGCCGAATGGCAAAAAACGGAACTTATGGATTCGTCATGTCTGTCCATCCGTATGTGACAGCCGTAACTATAAGTGCTAAATACTGTGGAAACTTGGTAAGTAGATATATTCGGTGAACCGCATTAAGATTTTCATACAAAAAAAGAAAAATACAATACATTTTCCGGGTTCCCTATACTTAGAACTGAGGGTATCTATGAATAGGTCGTCAAAAATGATATTGAGGTTTCTAATATATATTTTTTTAATTGAATAGTTTGCGCGAGAGACGCTTCCAAAGTGGAAAATGTGTGTGTCTGTGTGTCCCCGTAACTTCGAAAATGAACGAATGTTAAATGTAAATATATGATGTACTTACTTACATTACCATGAAAAGTTCCACCGAAAATTGGTTTATACGAGATCTAATAATTAGTTTTTTTTTACTACGTTATATATCGTAGCCCGCATTTTGCCTTTCATTCAATCAACTCAAATATAACAAAGAATTAAGAAAAATATTTATTTAGATGTGGTACGGAACCCTATGTGCGCGCGAGTTTGACTCGCACTTGGCCGGTTTTTATTTGTGTACAGGTACAGTCAGAAACATAGAATCTCATATGCCTCCTATACACCCACATCGGAACTCATTTTCTTAGGTCATATGAAATGTCTGTTCCGTGCGGGAATCGAATCCGCAAACCGTTGGTTGACGTTGGGTAGTAGCCCTGTCTTGTATAATGTTAAAGATACTTTTACGAAGAAAGGCTATATACATTTTTGAATGATAAAGATGTGTGCATTCTACGTTCAGCAAACAACTCAATATTACAGCGCGAGGTTTACAATCCTTCTACGATTCTTACGGTTTTTTGCAGATTTCATTATTTCTGATTGGGTCAGGCTAAGAATAAAAAGTGCCACACACAAATAAATGTAACAAACTGAAGATAAAGTCAAAATAGTAAGTAATATTGCTATAACATGAAAAAAAAATGGATATTAGTACCTGTACGGTAAAGGGATATTGCTCTATCGATGTGGGGTTTCCTCCAATGATGCGCGTTGAAGAGTTATTTTCTCCCTCCGATTCAGGCACTTGCTGGCACAAGGCTTGTGAAGCTGTGACATTTGAAAATTAATAAAGTTTTTATGTGATAAGGTCTGCGCGGAGCAGTATTTCGAATAGCTTATATTGCATTATAAATTGCAGTCTATGTGGTATTTTAATATACAAGCTATATTGTTGTAAGGTTTTATTATAATCCATCGAGTAGTTTTTACATGAAAGAGTCACAAACATACACCCATACAAGCTTTTGCGTAAAAAATATTGTATTATTTGTTATAAACAAAAAGCGCCGCGTACGAAATGAGCGTACTTCGTTTATTTAATAGTCTTTAGTACTTACCGCAGCAGAAAACTGCAAACATAATAATGTAACGATCCATTTGGTCGATGTTTTCGCCTTCACTGACGGAGACACGATTGTGCTATTGATAACTATAGGCAGATAGTACTACTATCAAATATTTCTACCAACTTTCGCAATCTAATCGCATTTCTGCGTCTATTTATTGAGTCATTGAATTGTTACAGTCTGGCGACTTTGAGCATGCGTTGGCATGACAGTCACCGATTACAATCTTCCGGGATACGATTCCTGGTGAAGACAGCTGTTAAGTTAACTGATTGCGTTTTATAAAACAAAACCAGTTAACAGCTTAACATATATGTTATAAAGGGGCAAACGTTAAATTTTTTCTTTAGAGTTACAGAACAAACTTATACTCACAAAAGAACATACTTGCAGAATAATTTCCTAATATCTAATAGATTCTTATGATTTTCTTGAATATTTATTTGGCTTCTGGTAGGTCCCAACAATAGTCTGGTCCCCTTCTCCCCTCGTTAAATTTTGGCCATGAGACCAAAAAACGCCGCCAGGATTATCATTGATATCCGACCAAATCATTGGTATAGCAAATAGCTAATGTCTAGGTTCTTGTTTAGCGCAACCTAGAAGGAGCCTCACACACGTTACATAACATTTATGTGGAACTCAGGATTTGTCTCCTCACAGGAGAACCAAAATAATCAAAATAAATGTTCAATTAGTAATGTGAAATTTAGACGCTGAGATGATGGTTTGTTCAAACACTTTCGTGGCATATTTACGACCTGACTAACATAAATAAAATGTAATTTTGCAAACAATAGTTACACAATCGACTAAATGCAGTTATGTAAACAAAGAAACGTATATTTCTGACCTGGAAATGAATATGTAGCTGTCACAAGAAAACTGCATGGGGTAGAAACAAAACTGTTATATATTTTAAATGAGGGTACACCAACATAAATAAAAATCAATATAGTTCATGTGACAAAAACGTGTTTACCAGTGTTATTTATAAACTATTTCTATTTCAAACTTTATTTATTTACAATTTCTATCACGAACATCATGAGTTCGGATAGCATTCTGAGAGCGGTTGCAGATAGTTGGAAATGCTCCATAATGCGACAATTGGTGCAATTGTACACTGGTATGTCATTAAGTTTTATAACAGTTTATAATTACTAATATATATTAAAGTTTTTGTTGTTACAAACAATAACATGGAGTTTGCATGCATAAATGTACCTTCTCTGAAATAAATTTACCAATACTTAATTTATAATCCATATAGAACAGACTTATTGTATATGATCTGAGTAGTTTCGAATTCCAAAAACAGTTTGCCCCATTCTCATATGTTGAGACGGTATCTTTTTTTTATTTATTTATTTAAACGGTGCAAGCTCTTTTGTGTCAAACTTCCAACATCTGAGGGCACGGCAGTGCCCCCGCCAAGTTGAGCGCGAAGTCAATACTGCCGTACCATTCTTTACTGGAACCATTTCGCCGCGTTTTCAGACCCCTATTTGAGAACCTCTGGACGACCAGACCAGAACGCAGAAATTTTCGTCATCCAGTAAGCTATAATCACATACTTAACATCCAAAATTTCAAGTCTACAGGTCATTTAGTTCCGAAGTTAAGCGAAAGCAAAGTTTCGCATTTATGACACTCACTCACTCACTCATGATCGTCAAATAGAACTAGTACTTCCCATAACCTCAGAGAGCTGAAATTTGGTACAGAGTTAGGGTGTTGTACATAAAGGGAAAACTATAAAAACTAGTGTTTTCAAAAACTAGCCAAGTCTCGATGGAGCTGCTAGTTTATCTATAAAAAGTAATGAAATATAACAAAGTCGTGCCAAGTCTAAGGTTCCTTATTCCGTTATTATTATAGTTAATGTTATGTGACTTGGCCGGTGAAGGGTAATACCACGTTTTCCAAGTGGCATTTTTCAATCGTCAATGGGTAGCGGTTCTGCCGACAGATTGGACAACGGCAACTTTGGTCTGCAGTGTACCTATACACATTACACACGTTACTAGGGGTAGGCTGTCTGTCAAGGGGGATCATCTTCCACAGTGATACCCTATTCCAGATGGGGGAAAGGGTGTGGTTGGTTTATGGAACGCCTTACACTTCTGTGTTAGCAATAATGTTGCTTTGAGTAAAGGCTCCTATATGTATATTCAGGCACTTTAAAAGATCAGTTACATTATTTTAAATAACAAATATATAGTTAAAAAGTTAGAAGTAGGTTCGCTGATTCTGTAAGTAGATACTTAAAACAAAGACAATCAACCACCAAATCAGGGATCAAGCTAATAAAAAAACGTCTATGTTAGTAAAAGATTGAAATAAATAAAAACAAGATTGACGGTGTTATAAGTATTTAAATAAAAAACTCAATGTCACAACAGTGAGCTGACTATATAAGTGAAATATTCACACCACATTTTTGTTTCTAAGACTAACAGTTTTTTAATTATTAAGGTACGATGATATAGACCTTTTCGTTACGGTCCACTTTTTAAACCTGGTACCCGTATGTTTCGGCGCGATTTTAAAAACCTTTCACATCAAAATATTACTTCATTTCCGTAGAGATAAAAAGTGGTGTAAGTATTTAAGTAGAAAGAGTTTGCAATACAATGTAAGAAATACTTTTTCTGTAATAACGACTTTGACGGCTATCTATCATACATACACAAAATTTCAAGTTTGAAGCGTATTGCAAAATTGTTAAAATTTTTATTATGGGAAATCAGCACGAAAGAAAAGTCGCACAAAATAAAAAAGATTTATTACTTAGTCCTGTAGTTGGTAAAAGAAAAAGGGTACAAAAATGTACATTGAAACGCAAACCGAAATCAAAGATAAATTCCAGTTCCCGTGCGTTTGATGTAGTAAAAAGTATTAGATCTTTTCTGGGAAAGGATGTTATAATTATGCTGGCTATGTTACCGACGAAATGTGAAAATCCTTGTCATCCACGTAAGAACTCACATAATGCTTTGAAAGACTGTTATTCTGAACAATTCGGTAAGCCGTGCTATTATGACTGTGACCGTTACAGATGTAAATCAAGCCATGATGATGAATATTTAGCATGTGCTAGGTGCTGCAAATATTGTAAAAGATTGTCACAAACAATGTAATATGGTCAAAGAACTGGCATATGATTTTGAATTAAAACTTTGAAAAGTACGAAACAGGTCTATCATAGAACAAAAATGCGGAAAAATTAACGTTTTATTTAGGGTGTATGTTTTTAAAGATGCGGCAACACCAAGTGTCGCGCCTTCAGACGAGGTGGACGAGGTGAACGTGTTTCATTTGTGTGTCATTGGAAACTAAAGTTTTTATATTTTTCTGGAATAATCTCTTGATAAATCAAAAATTAAACTAAGGTGACGTTTTGTGATTATGTGATAATAACTTATGTGCGGAGTAACTAGAAGATAAGGGTGAGATATCTATAATATAAACATTGAATTCGCTTATTGTTTGCAATTTGATCATGTTAAAGGATGGTCGATGGACTTTTAGTTATGTTAACGTATTTATAATAATTCTTAATAAATTTGGCCTATATAATAACTTCTGTATGTGGACTGTCATTGCTACCGGCATTGTCAATAGGCCACTTACTACATATAGAATTTTTGCTACGTTGACATGATCTGTTGTTGAATATTACACAATTTATATTAACAATTAACTTATTTTCTGACCCTGATCTGACATCAATAACCAATACATAAGTGGAAAATAAGGAAACTCCTTTGAAAATCTTTTTGAATTTTATTATTCTACCTTCATCAAGTTTATTTGATATTTTTATACAACCAATAAAAAATAAAATAAACTGCTAGCCTCATTTTAGATATTTACTGTCATCTTAAAGTACATGTAATATCTGTAAGTGGCACTTATTTATTAAAACTTTCAAGAAGCACAATGTATGTTATCAAGTTTTGAGTTATAATGTGAAATTGGTGACAGTATCCACTACTCTGCCATGTCATGCCCTTGTAACTGCAATGTAGCAATACAAATATTGCTACTTTAATTTAGAAATACCTACATAAGATACAAGTGTCAACACTAGTATATTATTACAAATAAAACCTATCAGTAAAACTAATAGTTCTATGAATTTTAAATAATTGCATCTTCAATATTTCCATTTAAATAGTTTGCCAAAAAATGTGTAAATATTTAACAAAAGAAATAAAATTGATCTAAAGTAAATAAAAACAATCATATAAAATCTTATATAGAAGTTGGTGCTCTAGTAAATTTTACCATTATCTAAATAAATTTTTGCAATAATGTCAGTTAGATCACTCAACGGTTCAAGAATAGCTGAATCAATTTTAATTAAATATTTAAATTTAAAATAGGTAATCCTATTTGGTTAATTATTGCATTTGTATCTGGATATGACTGTTCACATTACTATAATGCTAGTACAAAGTTCGCTGGGTCAACTTGTTCTGAAATAATGTACAAATAATTATGTTGTGTAGTCAATCCATAACTCAGAAATTTAAATACTTTATTGCATTAAAGAAAATTATAATGAAAATGGTTTTTTAAAAGCTGTATAGGGGATTACTTGAAGATTCTGAGAATAATAAAAACTACTTAATTATACATTTTAAATAGATTCATTAGAAAAATGTGATATTGAATTTTTGAGACTTAACTTTGAACATACTAATCTTTCCTTTTTTAAGAATTATTAATAACTTCTTCATCCATTTCTGCTGGTCTCATGAGGAAGAAGTTTGATCCAACCACCTGTGTCATAGGCGACTGCAACTACCTTTATTACTTATATTGCTTATTTGTCAATAAATCACATAATAAAAGTAATAAGTGACAAGTAATCAAAATATATGTTAAATTAAAAACTGATTGAATTAATTTATTAAACAAAAATATTAATTTAAATATTAATTTAACAATAGATTTATTGCATAATGGTATATAACAATGGTAATGTGTATATAACAGGAAACAATAATTTGTTTTTCCACCTAAGTGAAAATTGTTAGGTAACAATGACAAATGGTAGATGACAAAGACTGGTTTTAACCTAATCTGAATGATTGAATTTAAATGACTCTCCAATAGTGCTTTATATATATAAAGATCTAATGCACTATGGCTCCATATAAACTTTATTTTTGCCTAAATACAATTTAGGAGAAAAGCATATAATTAGGTAGACAACAATTTTTTAAAATCTATATATAATAAGAGTACTCTTTTAAGTGAGAAATATTGTAGAACCAACAGTACACCTATTACTTTTGAAGATATATCAACATGTTTGCAGCACTGTCGTGGGTCACTCAAAAACTCTGCATACTAAAACCACTGCAATCATTACGTCATAACTAAGTAAACTCGCCTAATTTGTATGAGCGTATAAACAAATTTAAAAAAAAACTCTGTTATTTGTACCTTTATAGGTATACTTTCTATATAAAAAAATGTTACTTTTAATGTGAGAATGCTAGAAATGTGTTTGTTTCATTAGAATTACGTCAATAATAATTGCTCATTTTTTAGAAATACAAAAACAATATAAATTAATAATTAAACTTAAAATTCCTATATTGACATACTTTCATGAGATATAAATTGCTCAAAAATTTAAATACTTTTGAGCAATTTATATTTTTTCATTTTTATTAAATATATTATTAAATTTCACAATTATTTAAAATATTTTATTAAATATGTATATTAAATAATTGTGAAAAAATATTAGAAATTGAAACAGCCTGAATATTTCAAAAACCATACAAAACAATAAAAGAAAATCTACTCTTGGTTCCAAAATATACACTGCATTGTTGTTGTTAAATTTTTCATGTTGACTTTCAGATAGTTCTTATGTTGCTTGTAATAGTTTTCTTATAAGAAATGTTAAATTCGACTTGTTCCTGGCAGTTTTACCCAAATTATCTTTGGATTAGTACCTATATATCTATATTTATTATTTTGTTTATAAGAATGTAAGTTTAAACTAAATTTACACATTCCTACATGTTCATGTACGTAAATAGCAAGAAAACTCCTACCGTGAAATGAGAGCCTACCGTAACTAAGTACCTAAATTTAGTACACATCAAATATAACTGAATTTCTTACGTATATTACGATCACCTCACAATTACAATATTTCTCTTGTTTCTAATATCGAGAAAACAAATTAAATGCAACATTTCTGGCAGTGAATTTGTGGGTATTACCATAACAATTACACAGATGTTCCTATAAGTATATGTAAAATAGCAGATATGTTTGCAATTCAACAAAATCTTTTTCAGGTATTAAATATTGTGGTTTGTTTATAGTTTAATTCTCCCTACATTAGAGAAGGCAAAGGGGAGGCAAGCTGATACAGTCTTAATGTTATGTTTTTTGTTGTATTTGTAAGAAGCCAATATGTACAAAGGTAGGTATTAACTTCATACAGTCATAGAGACACCATAAGAATTTTGAATACTTTGGGAATTTATTTTTGAGGCAATTGATAGTAGACAGATAATATATAAATAAATAAATAATATATATATATATATATATATATATATTATATATATATATATATATATATATATATATATGAAAATGAATTAATGATTAACCTACTTGCATGGTTAACCTATTTTTATGGTTAAAAAATAATGATAAACCTAAATCCATTTAAAGGGTAATGGATCTGGCTACTATTAACATAGGTCTCAAGGCATAACATACACACCAAAATTCTGAGGGAAAGTTGTTTACTTCCTGTACCCTTCAATAAAAATTGTCGAAAATTACGCTACGGGCGTGTAAACTAAATTCGTGTGATTGTAGTCCTCAACAAATACACAAAGGCACAAAAATTCGACAGATGGTTGCCGTGAGTCAATATCTGCTCTACTGACCCTTATATAAACATAGTAAAGATAAATCGAGAAGAAACAATATCGATGACGATATATAACAATTTCGATCGATTTTAGAATACGGACTTGATATACCTACACTGCCGACCAACACTATATAAGTAGTCACTCGCAAACCCTTTTTTTATGTTTAGAAAGTATCTATAGTTCCAACAACAATTTTCGATATTACTTACGTCAAATTTTTGCTATTCAATGTATAAACCCTAATTTTAATAATAACCAAATTCGCCTGTTTTAGATAACTATTTCTAGTTTGCTAATGTAAATCAAACTCTACGCCCTACATCACAAGCGCGATTATCACAACTGGGTTTGTGTTCACCGTGACTGAGCGTCTTGCTCGTTATGTGTAACAAGATGACAATCTTTAGATCAAATATAAATTGCCTGCGAGCTACCATAAAAGTTTTAATTGACGCTTCGCTAACGGCTCATGGCACGCTCAAGGTCATGGTTCCGCTGCACCAGACTTCAGGGTCCTTCTTTCTTTTAGGATAGTTTCAGCTTGTGAGAGACAAACTAGTTGGATGTGACAGTTGTTTGTGGTCTTAAGCGTGCAGTCTGCGATTTAGTGTAACCAATTTTAAGTACATAATACAAAGGGGTCCAAAAAAAGTATCCACTGTTTAAAAGTCCATTGCAAACTAATTGCCCCCATTCAAGCCATAGGGCTTGGCCGAGTTGCTTAGGCCGAGTTTAGTCGGTATGTCATTCTGGTCGAGTTGCCTCGAACCGTCTGGAGTCAGTTATAGTCAACGTGGCACGTGGTTGCATGAGAATCCTCAACCTCTCCTCTCAAGAGGAGAAGAAAAGCTATTTGAGTTGTTTAATTTCAGTTAAGTTTGTAGTTCTGACAATCGCTATACAAATCTTGTATACCGTACTTTTTTCAATGGTACCTGTGAGATTCGCAGCGACTCTGAAAGCCACAAAACCATAGTGTACGTTGCCAACATGTGATGGAAAGTCTCAGTGATGCAGCTGAGTATCGAAGTGACGGCCCCAGGGCTATAGCTGAAAATCAGCGATTTTTGCTCTTGTGGAAATATTGCAGCAACTGCTGCAGCGCACATGAAACTCAATTATTCTATACTAGCTACCGCCCGCGGCTTCGCCCGCGTGAAATTAGTTTTTGTCAATCCTGGTGCCTTATGTCTAACGTACCAAGATTCATGGTCTTATCTTCAATTCAACCCCTATTTCACCCCCACACTGGTAAAAATGTGAAAAATGCTAGAACATATGTTTAATGATTTCTTATCAAGTGCTTAAATATAAAGTTTCATGGGTATAATCTTATAAAATTAAGAAATCCCATACCAACTCTATCTCTATTTAACCTCTATTTCAACCCCTTTATCCCTTTTTTCGAAATAAAAAGTAACCTATGTCGCAGGGTCTAAAGATTGCCTGTACCAAATTTCATTAAAATCGGTTGCGAGGTTTAAGCGGGAAAGCGTAACAGAATATTAGTTGGGATAGAGGACGGGGAGGACAGGGCTGTTTTTCTGTTCGTACCTAAATTTATATATTAATACTAAATTTGTATTTATTTTTTTTTTCTTGTAATTATTACCCAATAATTGTTGTGTGTCTGTAGACCAAATAAAATATCTATTTCACTGCTTTGTATTCGCTACAGATATACGAAGATTTGTAACTTACATTACGAAAATGAGATGCAATATCTGGCTTCGAAGAAGATTCATAAGCCAGCCATCCATATAGAATCCCTTCAAACCGTTATTAATTTGCAAGACTAGAATCCTTCCTGACCTTGTCATTTTAATAGCATTAAGGGACGAAATGTCGGAGCCTCTTGAATAGTGCCGTTACCTCTCGAGTCTCGGCTTGGGTCGCTTTAAGCTCGGTAAATTGGGTTGCGTACGATCATTCCAAGTTATCCTAATAAGTAATAAGTTATGTACTTCAAAAAGAAGTTGCGTAATATTGTGTTTGTGGAGGCAGAGGTATAGTACCAACGGAGTTCGAAGGGGAGACGCTTATAAACGGTACTGTTGAAGGCGTTGATTTCGCAGTTAATTATCTGATATTAGGTTTTAGTACGTCAGTCGCGCTGTGGGCGTAGCCCGATTAGAAAAAATAAATAATAAAACGAATATTTCTTACATTTGCACCAATTAGCCTAGGCCAGTAACGGATAGATATAAGTGAAAAATCAAAAATATTGTTGTTGTTGTTTGTTACCTTATAAAATCCATAAAATTGTGATAACCACCGGCGTAGGTATAAAATATTGAATTTCAAAGTATGTAACATTTTGTCTCGACCACCATGTCCTGTGTTTTTATGAATTTCTGACAAAACATTGTAATATTCTTCGTAGGACAAAATTTATAATCGGATCAGTAGTCGATTTTCGTTTCAAAGTTAAATATTTTTCTCCTCCTACCTGCATTACGTCATAATGGTTTGCACGTAACGGCATAAACACAACGAACCCCTCCCCCGCCGCCTGCGCCGCACCCTCCGAAAGCCATTTCACTAAACTTAATCTAGGAATATAAGTATGTCACTAAACTCAGACCGTTTTATAACTATATTCCTAGTGAGACAGTAATGAATCGCTTTCGTATAACTATGTTCCGGTACATAATTATATCCCTAGGGATATAACTATATTACGGCTTTATCTATCTTACTGCGACATATACATATTTTTGAGGGATATATAAACAACCATGATTACGTTACAAATGCTCGCATTCACCACACAAATATCTGCACCCATCGGAACTTGAACCCTGAACCTCTGAGATAGTAACATCTTATAACGGGTGTATTAACCACTCGACTAAGGAGGTCGTCAATCAAAGTCAAGAATCCAGAGAAATGGGGTCGATGTATCAATGCGTATTATATTTTTTGAATTGCATATGTACTTATCTGGCGTTACGGTGAAGATAAATATCGCCTCGCGATTTGCTGCAGAGAAAACAAAGGTGTTTCTGAAGTCAATCAGTCCGCACTGGGTCAGCGTGGTAGACAAGGGTACAATTGCTTTAACATGTTAGGTTAGAATGCTTCTCATTGGGGATCAATATGATCTATAATGATGAGGCTTTTCAAGAACGAAGCAAGCAATTTGCTCACACTATTATTTAGATCAGAAGTCCGCTTTTTAGCTTCATAAGCAAGCAAGATAATGATTTTGCCTAAATATTTAAACTTTGTGGCGGCCTGGCGTGCGCAGCTCTAATTACGGATCTGCGCGCGCCAGCGGGCCGTCGGTGCCGTACTCCCGCACCTCGAAGCTTGGCTCCACGGGAAGGAGGAGGTCACCTACCGATTGACTCAGATACTCACCGGGCACGGCTGCTTCGGTGAGTATCTGTGTCGAATAGGACGGGAGGGATCGACACATTGTCACCACTGCGCATCCGACCTCGACTCGGCCCAGCACACGCTGGCGGAGTGCCCCGCGTGGGCCTCCGAGCGCCGAGTCTTGGTCGCAGAGATCGGGCGAGATCTGTCTCTGCCGGCATTGATTGCGGCAATGCTGGCGGACGAGGGAGGTTGGAGGGCTGTGGCCTCCTTCTGTGAAGCAGTGATGCTCCAGAAGGAGGCCGCCGAGCGGGGTCGGGAGATGGCCGATCCCGCTCGAAGAAGGCGGCGCCGGGCTCGGTAGCACAGCTGCGGCGCCGCCGCGGGTCGCCGGCGGGCGCGAGGAAGTCGCGACTGCTACGGCGACCCGGGATGGACCACGCCCCTCCGTGGCCGGGGGGCGTCGTCGGTGGAGGAGACCTGGGGAGGTGGTAGCCTCCCCCGAGGAGGGCTCCCCTCTAGGCAGGGGAGCGGAGGCTGGGGGTTCCCGGAGGTGGCTTGCTGTTCCCGGGGGCTTCCTACATGCCTGAGGAAGGCCATCCCTGAGGTTTTTAGTGGGTAGGCCTCCCCCTTCTGGGGAGGAGAGCCCCACATAACCCCGGCTCGTCACAGCCGGGGTATGCAATTTAATGCATTTTCCTCAGGGGAACAAAAAAAAAATAAAAATATTTAAACTGGCTACTTCTAACAGCATTAGTAAGGATTTCTTTAACTCTGTTTAATTCATCGTTAAGTCATTAGTTTTAGTAAAAATATCTTTCATGTTATTCAGTGAAATGGACGTGAAAATGACATTTGAAGGGTCGAGAGCCAAGACCAATCAATTGAAGGCGGGCTTATTTGGCTATCTAATCCATAGCACTTTGTAAATTGGTCTCGTCGTGTCCCAGGGGACTGCTGGCTAAGTTAATCGGCAGATACGCCTCACGCAATCCTCGATTCCCGTATTCCCTGACTTGTCTTTTTTAACGTATTACACGTGGAAATGCAGAGTTGTGACAGGAATAATATAAATGGTTGTATTGATAAATTTCACCGAATTCCTTCGGTTAAAAGATGCAATTAAAAATACCCACTTGAAAGATTTGTTTGGACGTTTATCACTCATCACCTGTTTACAGCTTCTTGTAATTTTTCACCGACAAAGAGATTGGGTTATTGCATAATTAACAGACGAATAGCAGATAAAACATTTGGTTCTCTCGTCATTCATAGCTCAAACAATGTTATTTTTGCTCGTTGAATCTGGAAGATTCTATTAGCTAGTCTCAGACGGTAGTGCGATATTGTACAGTTCATGGTGCCTAATTGTGATTTTCATACAAGTAGATTTGAAACTACTGAATATTTCTAATGGGTCGAAATATATACAGAATGTTACAAAATATACTGTCTGTGTAAAAAATATGCTATCAGAATCAGCTTGTAATAATAGGTCGTAAATATGATAATATATTAATCACCTGACCTAACCTTATGTATGATTTATCGTGAATGCGAATTAATGAACCCAATGGTCGTTACTATGTCAATTTCTTTCCGTATAGTGAGAAATTTCGGGTTATATGTTTTCGGTTTTCTTTAGAAAGGTATGAATCGTCTACAGTGCGCATCTAAGAATCTCAATTACGGTATTTATCGAAGTGATTGGAGCTCCATTCATTAGAATCTGAAAACAGTTACAGGAAAATTGACCGAAATTTCGACAATGGCGTCGCTAAACAAATCAAGGTTACTTTAGATCGATAAGCTTGTATTTTTAACGTGAATATTGTCGTTTTATAACTGGTCGCCATCCAGCGTGTGATCCAGGTCAGTTGACTTCAAGCGCTGAGGTAGCCACGGTCCAAAGCCCTCTGAATA
The DNA here is from genome assembly GCA_036419045.1 of Scirpophaga incertulas. Classification (NCBI taxonomy): domain Eukaryota; kingdom Metazoa; phylum Arthropoda; class Insecta; order Lepidoptera; family Crambidae; genus Scirpophaga; species Scirpophaga incertulas. The sequence continues at coordinate 39,130,189 of CM071629.1, read as the reverse complement.
TAAGTCCCCCCCATGACGCCTGATTAGACAACACGCACCCTATTATTGATTGCCGTTTATCTGCAGGCTGGAAAAGTGGTAGTCTTAGATAATATTTATCACCTATTGGCCGCTTTAGCAAAGCAGCTTACTCATGAAAAATTGAAATAAAACCGCGGTTAAAAGATCGAGTCATCGCGAGTGGCAGGGGAATAGTTTTGTCTTTAAATTTTCATTTCTATGAGAAATCTTTCACACGTCCAAGTTATTCAGGAATCTGCAGTATTGATAAATCTGCTAATATTGATTCTTTGTGAGAGCTTTCCAGAAATTATTAATCTAAAGGCGAAATGGAATGCCACGAAACTAACGAAATATAATCGGTGCAGAGTCGCGGTCTAAGGTTCCGATGATTGTATGGGATAGGAGGAAGGTCTGCTATATTGCCGGTCTGCTTGTCGCGTTGGTTCTGACCTATTGCTTCTTGGACGTGAAGCGTTTGTGGTATAAACTGATCCTGCACATGTTCTACTTCGTGTGTGATATGCTGAAGCTGTTGATGAAGCTCGTGGAGTTATATTGAAGATGGCTTAACATTCTAAACTAAGAAACTTGGTGAGTCTACATATAAGGCGGTTAAACGGTAGCCGAACCTAAGACTTAATACTATCTAAATTAATCAACTTAAAAATGAAAGCAGAAATTTTAAGTGACACCCCTAGCCAGCTGTTAATACAAAAGAAATGCTTTAAACGCAATCGCGCTTCTTTGATTGCGGCGTATTTAGGGTTGTCGATAGTTAGGTTCAATATATAATTTATATTGTGTAGGAATGAAAATAGCTTGTTTAGAGCAAATTATTTTTTCTTTATGGATTATTTAGTGATGTTTGTAACTCCCAAAGAAAATAAGGGTCAATGTTAATTTTGTTATATGAAGAAATGCATCATAATATAACCTCTAAAATTCTGAAGTATGAACGCGTATAAACACGGAAAAAAATCTCCACAAAATTGTGTTCAACTTAAAATCGGTTGAAAATACCGAATCAAAAATATTTAAAATTACAGAATGTCTTATTTTGTTTTGATTAGTACTATAATATTTTATTGAAATATAATCTGTGTTCATCTATTTTATTATTGTGCACGACATTTCGGCATAGGTAAGGATTTTGAACAAAATTGCCAGTTTTTGCGCTCATCTATACTTCTATACTAATATTATAAAGAATTAAAGTTTGTGTGTTTGTATATTTGTTAAATTGTAAGGGGTAATCTCGGGATCTACTGAACCGATTTTAAAAATTCTTTCACCAATAGAAAGCCACATTATTCCGGAGTGTCATCATCATCATCGATTTTAAAAATTCTTTCACCAATAGAAAGCCACATTATTGCGGAGTGTCATCATCATCATCATCATCGATTTTAAAAATTCTTTCACCAATAGAAAGCCACATTATTGCTGAGTGTCATCATCATCAAGCCGATAAGGTCCGTGTTTAGTTGGTATGCTAGCCTTCTACTAAAGTCCAACATAACAACCCTCCGTAGACCGGACGCGGATGGTATCCGGTGTAAGATCGTCCGAGCATCTAGAGGTTATTAAGACGATACAATAGTAAATAGTAGCACCCCTTATGTCGGTTCACTACCATCCTACGTGGGAAAGAAAAAAAAATATGCAGGTTACCTAACGAAGCTTTCTTTATTATATTTACTATACTAATATTATAAAGAAGCAAAGTTTGTGTGTTTGTATATTTGTTAAATTGTAAGGGTTAATCTCGGGATCTACTGAACCGATTTTAATCATTCTTTCACCAATAGAAAGCCACATTATTGCTGAGTGTGAGAGTCATAGGTTATATAAAAAACCGAGAAATAAAAAGGCTTTTACGTGGTAGTTCGTTTTGCAAAGTGAATCGGAGAAAAAACGGGCTTCGGGTTTAATTCGATTCGCGTTCGTGCTTGCTTCGTGGATTATTAATATTAAGCCCAACGAAGTGGGCACGGGTCAGCTAGTACCTAATATACCTACTTTGTAAATCTTAAAATTAAACGCCAGAGAAAATATTTTCTTTTGCTTGCCTATTTAACCCTATAATGCAAGTTAACCTTAAATTACAATTGAATCTCAGAATTTGGCTATTTTTAACTGGAATAAAAATCTCAAAAATTTTTGAATCCGGTACAAATGCTCGCATTCATCACACAAACATCTGCCTTTACCGGGACTCGAACCCGGGACTTCAGAGATGGCGACACCTTGAAACCGGTGTACCAACCACTCAGTTACGGAGGTCGTCATCTTTATAAATTGTAGCCTATTGATGTATATTCTATATTATGGTATACAGTGGACCCCCGGTAGTCTGACAATCATTTTGCAGGGCAGTGTCGAACTATCGAATTTGTCGGATTATAGAGTACTGCCTAAGGCCCCTTATAGTCCGAATTTTTTACAAGAGAGTACCTTGTAATCCGACAAATTCCAGATCCAGTGATAAGATTCTTTAAATTATTATATGTACATACTCTGAAGTACAAATTATACTACATTATGTACATTATTTAGTAAATTTAACAACACAATAGAGAGCTTCACCCAAAAAGCCCTGATTCGTCTACATTGTACACCTGTGACTGGTTAAGATTTAAATCTTTCACCTTTGCAAAAATCTTAATTTAAATGACTCTATACAGATGGCATCGTTAGAAAATTTCTCTCCTGTAATAGTCATTAAACGTTGCCATGACGACTTTTGGAACGTTCTAGCCATCCCTTGCCAGCCACAAAATCATTTGTTTTTATTATTTTTAAAAAATATTTAGCTTTCATGGCCAACACGGGTTCCGAAATGGGCGCATTTCTTTGGATAATCGTGCATTAGCGAATATATATGTATTCAATAATAAATAATAGACCATGTCGGATTACACGGGGTGCCGGATTACACGCGGTGCCGGATTACACGGGGTGCCGGATTACCGGGGGTCCACTGTATAATTGATTTGATAATCAAATAAGTATAATCTATTAAGCAGTTTTTAAGTGAAAGAGTAACAAACATTCATCCATAATTACAAACTTTTGCGTTTACAATATAAGTTGGGATAAACTAGAAATTTATCTAGATGAGGACAATTATATAAAAGCACGGACTCGTAGGTCTGTAGAGGAAATGGCAGTGGAGTCGCGAAGCGGATCCCGCCATGTGCCCTAAAAAAGGTCCGTAGAGGAAAATATATACTAATATTTTTTAATCTATTTTAAAATACTTGCCACCTGTAAATGATAATATAAATTCACGAATGTCATCTCAACTGAGTTTTCTCGTGATAAACCCAGCTACAGGCGTGCGGTGCCGGCGTTATTGCACAAGCTGAGTGATTCACGGCAAACAAGCGATAGCGCGGATAAGAGCTATCGAATCGTAATTAGCTGAAGTCCGAGCGCCCGCTGACCCACGAAGCTGTGCCAATTAACTTCGATAACAGTCCCGCTGGACTTCAACCGCGACATTGCCTGTGTTTACACTCAAACAGGTTTCAGTCGAAATACTTCAAATCTAATCTTCTTATATGTATATAAAAATGAATCGCAAAATTTGTTAGTATAAGCGCATAACTCAACAACGCCTGAACCAATTTGGCTTTTTTAAAATGTTCGTTGAAGTTCAAGGATGGTTTTACGGCGAGTAAAAATTCGAATAATTATCGGAAAAACCCTAAAACAGACCTAAAACGTACAGTCAATTTGTTGCTTTATTGATATTATATAAAGTTTATATTGCAAGCACTCACTGTTGTCTAAGCAATGTAGGTGTGTTTCTAACATCAAAGAGTCAATTTGCGCCAATCATATCTATCAAAACAGTGTGCGAAGGAGCACAGAATACATCGTTGGAGGATTTAATGTCACGTTCCAAAATTGAACAGTCACAAAATGTAATTGTACGGTGTACACATGAGCATGAGTTCTGATGGGGTTTAGTTGAAGTCGGTGTGCAGAGAAAGATAACCAGAAGTTAAAACTGACGTATATTGTCGAATAAAAGTTATAAAAGTAAACAGTTAATTGGCTAATGCTTCCTCTGTGGCTGTTAATCGCACACTAAGTATAAAAGGAATATTAATAAAGTTAATTATTACAAATCAAGGTTGCAAACGCAGCTAAAATTATGTGACATAGTAAAAATATAAACAGTACTTAAAAGATAACATTGCACAGTAAAATATTGCTCAGTGTGTAAGTAAAATGATGAGACTGTACAGTAATAGTTAATTTGGACCTTTTTTACAATTAATTATTTTTTATTCACAACGCTCTACCACCAGAGGAATTTTTTTTGCCCTAACTATAAAATAAGTAGGAACAAAAAACTGCCACTTTACATATCTTTTTATCTTTTTTTGGACGAAGTCTGTCGGGTCCGCTAGTAAAGAATAAATACTGAATTGTATCTTACATAATAACTAGTTGACAAAACAAACGTTATGTTGCCGTATAAATTATTTCCAGGGAAATTAAAAAATAGGGGTTGTCGGTAGAAAGGAGCAAATTTAGGGTTGTATGTATTTATAATGCCACATTATAAAAAAAAATACAATGTTAGTGATCGACAACTTTTATCAGTTAGGATGATTAAAATAATAAAATTACAATAAATAAGTTCCTTAATTCTACAATATCGATCAGGATACAATATCGAGTCGTTCGGCTTTGCGTCTAGATGACTTCGCGATTCTGTTCCTTAATCGACATTTTTTTTTGTTAAAAATAGAATTGTAACTTAAGGCGATACTTAGAATCTGTTTCAGATTTAAGGTACATTTCAGAGTAAGGTAGAAATCGATTGTTTGAAGTAGGGGGATTCTTTAATGCTTTTAGTTACGGGTTTGATGCTGTGACAGTGGTGTGGTCCTTATAAGAAATTAATTTGGCTTCCCGTACCTCTTTGTGCATATGATCCTTTTTATGGAGCCAGCGCTACATCACTTCCACTTCTGAGGGGGCGGTCGCCCTCACGATTTGCCTGCATGGTTCTGAGAACATAGGCATAAGACACAGCTTAGTCGGTGGCATACCATTCGGATCGCTCCAGCTGATCTGGAGACGTATTTTTGAATTATTAGACGTGAATTTGGAATTCAAATCGTGTGCGAAATTATTTTCTACTGCTTACAATTTTATAGATTTTTGAATCACTCGAATTCAGTGTTGTCATTAAGAACAAATTCTTAATTAAATTCCGTTTCACACAGAAAAAATCGGGCGATGTCTCACACGTGAAAAAAACGAGTGGGTTGAACTACTCGTTGCACAACGCACGAAATGAACATTCAGACATAGTGAATTCGTATACGAATCTCACAATTTCGTATGCGAATTGACTTTCTATTGTTTCAAACATTCGTCTCCTGAGAGTCCAACATAATCACCGTAGCAGTTGCTGGGGTGGTATCCTGTGTACTTCTTACTAAGAATTCCCAGTCTCTCTCTCCTGAGAGGTAAAAAATTAAATCCTGCCTAAAAATACAAGTCACAGAGAAATGTTCAAATAAACATGACCACTTTATATATAAAAAACAAACAAATATAACTTTTCAATTATTTTAGATTAATTAAGGTCATTTTTCTCTGATCTTCTAATCTCTCGTTAATCAGGATTTCCATACTATTATATAGAATATGAAATAGATAATTGAGAGTTTAATTAAATTGTTTGTTTCGATGACTGAAAAAATGTATAGGTATTTTAATTATGAAAGCCGAAATCATTACATCTATACAATTTTGCGCTTTCGCAATTGGAAGTTGTGTTTAATTAAACATCTGAGATTTGTTCCGATCGATCGATCTTATGAACTAAATCGGATGTTTCCAAACTTTTCACGTTTTTTGGATTTGGGTAGATTTTGGACTTAAATGCCTACATCCTACAATTTACCAAATTTTATAAACATATATAATATACTAGCTTCCGCCCGCGGCTTCGCCCGCGTGATATTAGTTTATGGTCATATCTTCAATTCAACCCCTATTTAACCCCCACACTGGTAAAAATTTCAAAATGCTAGAACAAACGATTTTTTGTTTCTTATGACGTGATATTTGACGAACTTGCATACTAACTTTCAACCCTTATTTCACCCCCTAGCTGGTCGAAATTTCAAAAATGCTAGAACAAATGTTTAATGATTTCATATCAAGTGCTTAAATATAAAGTTTCATGGTTTTATCTTTTAAAATTAAGAAATCCCATACAAACTTTCAACCTCTACTTCAACCCCTTCATTCCTTTTTTTCGAAATAAAAAAGTAGCCTATGTTCTGTGGCAGAGTCTAAAGATGTCTGTACTAAATTTCATCAAAATCGGTTGCGAGGTTTAAGCGGGAAAGCGTAACAGACAGACAGACAGAGTTACTTTCGTTGGGATGTATATGTAATGTAATATTAACGCACTGTTAGCAGGCCTATTGTGTTATTGACATTTATTTATAATATAGTACAAAGTATAAAACAAAATCACTTCCTTTGTCCCTATATCCAATACCGTGTTTACTATAAGGGCACACGGGGCCCGTGCCCAGGGCCCCTGGGACAGGCCCGAAGGACCTTTTTTTGCGGACCCTGAGTTACTAGGCCTATGCAGGGCACATGGCAGGGTGCGCTTTCGCGATTCTACCGCCATTAGGGCCCGAAGGACCTACAACTTCTCTCACACATTTATTCTCAAAAAACATTTTTGTCGGACACATTAGACATTAATTTTTATAAGAATGTATTTACGTGGCATACATTACGCCATTATATCAACGAAGACAGACGGTCCAAGAAGGCTCAATTATTGACCTCTGAATGCGGAGGCGCTGTCTGTATTAAAAATGTAACGACTGCCTATATTTTTCTATCTCGGTGAGAAACGGACAGTCCATACGGAACGCTACGCACCTTGCAGCTCCCATCTGAACAAACACGTGAGGCCACTTCGCGGCATCCGGACGCGCGCATTTCGCGTGGTGCTTCTGCTGTTTATAGTGTGCGTGATTAACTCTTGCACATACATACATACATACACTGACGCGACCTTCGCATGGGGGTAGGCAGAGATCACAGCTTTCCTTTTGCTACGATCCAAACATGCGTCCCTAGCTTACTCGACTTTCTTTAATACTTTTATGCACGCTCTTAGGTTAGTTAATTACCAGAGATGTGAAAAATAGTTTAGTAAAAGTATTTAAATACAAAATGCAAATGCATAGTTGCTAGCACTATTTCAAATAGAAATACAAAATAGTTTTGAATAAAAGTATTTAAATACAAAATGCAAAATACGTATTTTTAAAATAGGTTTTGAAAATAAAATACATCGTTAAGCATAACCACTTTTATTTATTGAACTGATTTTAAAACTAGTATTTGTTCAAAGAGTTCATCTTTCATGTTCCGCCTATGGGGCCTAAATGTTGGCATTATTGTTCTAGTTGACAATGACTATGAGAACACTACGATCACGATCAGTGCGTTCATAAATAAGGAAATCATGGATTTAAGAATTAAAAATTGTAAAAATTAATTAAAAATGCAACGAAACTATTTTGTATTTTTATAAATACTAAATATTTATATAGAGTAGGTATTTCAAATAAAATACAAAATACATTTAGAAAAAAGTATTTCAAATATAAAATAAAAATGGATATTTTGTATTTGCATTTGAAATATATGTATTTCAAATAATTCACATCTCTGTTAATTACTAGTTATAAATTCATTTGTGCGAAGTGTTGTGGGGGTTAAGGACTGTTCATAAGTCAATCTGCAGGTGATCAACATGCAGACTAGAGATGTGTCAATCTTTACAGAAAGACTCAGTGAGTCGTTCCTTCCAAGTGATTCACTGTTTCAAATCTCTAACAGCGCTTCAAATGAATCATTCCCTCAATTGCATCTCGGTTTCAATCGGCACGCGGCGCTCGCACGATTGAGATAAGTAAAAAATAGTTCAGAGTCGGAGCGCTTCCGATTACGTCGCTCAATTGCATCTCGGTTTCATTCGATACGCGACGCTTACACGATTGACTCAGAGTCACTGATACAAATTAATCAATATGCAATATTTATATCATATATCAGATATTATATTTGTATCAGTGACTCTGAACAGATTTGAATGATGCGAATGTAGTACTTTACTGATTCGAATCTTTGTATGTGATCCGGATACAAATGATCCAATCTCAACAAAGATACGTTTTTTCCACCATTAATGCAGGTCAGGCATATTCAGAAACTACTTAAATATCACTAAATAAATATACCAACACTGGATGTCGTTCTGATGAACATGCTTCCGAAGTTTATTTTATAAACTCAACCTAGTAAGAAAAACACAGTATGTATCCATTCATACTTGCCTTATTAATTTCTTTGGTCAGTCGTATTTCGTCCATCTTTTCTATGTGTCCAAACCATGTAAGAATTCCCATCTCAATTTTGTTCGTACATCTTTCACATCGCACATTTTCGTTATCACTAGAGATCGGATAATCGGATGCATATTTACCTAAAGTTAATTTTTGGCTCCAAATTATGGAAGCGGCTTTTTAAAGTACATTTTGTTAAATAAAAATCCCGGGAAAATACGGGACTGCAAATTTAACGTAGTGATATTGTTTGAAAATTACTAAATTAGCACGTGGTATTTATTTTCAAAAGACCGAGACTCCGGGTTTTGCATTACCAAAATGTTCTACAGTACCGGAATTCCGGGATTTTTATTTATGGAAATAAAATAAAAAGACAGTTCCATACTTTGTCAAAAACTAAATTAGGTAAATAAATAAACATCCGGCTATCCAATTCCGCAATCCCGGGATTTTTATTTAACAAAACAATAAAAAGCCGTTTCCATACTTTGTCTTAAACTAACTTTAGGTAAATATGCATCCAATTATCCGATCTCTAGTTATCACACTGTTTACCCTGTTTTTTTCGCTATCACATTATTTATCCTTCATCGTCACCCCAGATCAGTGATTCCCTAGTTGGTCTATATGACCCCTAGGGGTCTATAACAACCTGCAAGGGGTCTACGTCAGCGAAAATAATATTTGGGGGTCCATGAAATGAAAATGGGGGTCCACGATAATGGATCTCAACATACACTGAAAGTACCTATTTACTTACACTATCTTCTAATATAAAGACATAAAATTATTTACCATAGTACCTCTGAAGTAAAAAAAAATATTATAAATGTTTAGGAAATTTTGTAAGTTGTTGGATGTAGATTTACCGTGGGAGAGCCATGCTTCGGCACGAATTGGGCCGGCTCGACCGGAGTGATACCACGGCCTCACAGAAAACCGGCGTAAAATAGCGCTTGCGCTGTGTTTCGCCGAGTGAGTGAGGGTACCGGAGGCCCAACCCCCCTTATTCCCCTCTATTCCCCTTATTCCCCCTATTCCCTTTTAAAAGGCCGGCAACGCATCTGTGACTCCTCTGGTGTTGCGGGTGTCCATGGGCAACGGTTATCGCTTACCATCAGGTGATCCGTTTGCTCGTTTGCTGCCCTATGCTATAAAAAAAAAAAAAAAAAAAAGACATTCAATATCAGGTAAGTAGGGGTCTACCCAAAACCGAAAAACATGGCAAAGGCAAAAAAGTTTGGGAACCTCTTCTCCAGATTCTCAAAGCTTCAATTTCCATTGCATTAAGCTTGCTTTTATCTTTGTTTTGCTGCACCTAAAATTCACTCCCATACATAAGCGTAGGGACTAGCACGCTACCATTAACAGTCAGATGTGTTTTTTTTGATAAAGTCCGACTGCTAATGAATGAATTATAGCCCTGTTTAATTTTTTTAGGATCATTTCATAAATATTTAGGAGAAATACTTTTTTATTTTGTGAATGCCTTTGCATTGAGTGTAATTGAACCAACAGACAATATTGCCCTGAATCCGCAAGGAGGAACTTAAGGTCAATTACTAACAACAATTTCAATTGAATTTCGTGGCTACACGATATCACAATAAGCGACTTCGTCGTTGTCTATTCTGACACACCTAGTACATGTTGACACACACAAGTCAGTCATGCTGGCCTTGAGACCGCCTCTATCACGTACGCAAAGAAGCTGTTTTCTTAGTTAAACTTCACGTGCTGACGGTACTCGAGTTAGCTAGAAAGAGGACACGTTCGCCGCTATAGCTTACATCAGCGTCCTCGTGAATAGGCATTGTTATGTTGGTATGAAAGTGCAGTTACATTTTTTGAAAAGAAGAATGAAAAGAAAAAAAACATTATGCACACACAAAAAAATCTACTACAAATAGAAAAAAAATCGGGTGGGGCTGCCGGGGCACACGGCCGTTGTTTTAACGTGAAACGTCTATGTTAGGGAATTCGCTTTTAAAGTAAAGATTGAAATAAAAAACAAGATTGGGCGGTGTTTTAAGTATTTTAATAAAACTCATGTCACAACACCGAGCTGACTAATATAAGTGAAATATTCACACCACATTTTTGTTTCTAAGACTAATACTTTTTTAATTATTAAGGTACGATGATATATATCTTTTCGTTACGGTCCACTTTTTTAAACCTGGTACCCGTATGTTTCGGCGCGATTTTAAAAGACGTTTTGAGAGCAAACAGATTCATGCATGAAAGCCAATTCGGCTTTACCAAAGGTAGATCCACTACCGATGCCGGAACTGCACTTATGAAACATATTTTTGACGCATGGGAGGGCAAGCGGGATGTATTGGAGTGTTTTGCGACCTTTTCAAAGCGTTTGACTGTGTGAGTCATGAAACGCTTTTAAGTAAACTTAGACATTATGGTGTCTCGGATGGAGCTGTTAGCCTTTTAAAATCTTATTTATCAGACAGATTGCAGAAAGTCGTTATTAATAGATCAGAATCTGCTAGCTCGCCTATAACTATGGGGGTTCCCCAGGGATCAATATTGGGTCCTCTACTGTTTCTAATATATATAAATGACCTTCCTTACTACATTACAGAATCGTGTGAGACAGTATTGTTTGCAGATGATACTTCTTTACTATTCAAAGTTGATAGACAAAAGGAATGTATGACGATGTAAATAGTGCTCTCTCGAGAGTTCTGTATTGGTTCACAACTAATAATTTGTCTTTAATTCTAAGAAAACAAAATGTATCAAATTCTCTTTGCCCAATGTAAGGCAGGTTGATACTAGTTTAAATATGAATGGTGATGTCATTGACTTGGTAAATAATACTGAATTCTTAGGCATTACGTTAGATTCACGACTACAGTGGGATCCACATATTGAAACTTTGGCATCAAACTTAGTTCAGCGGCGTACGCAGTAAAAAAGATTAGACTTTAAACTAATGTTGAAACGGCAAGAATTGTTTATTTCAGCTACTTTCATAGTGTTATGTCCTATGGACTGCTGCTATGGGGATCAGCGGCTAACATTGAAAGTATTTTCCTTTTACAAAAAAGAGCGATTCGTGCTATTTACTGTTTACGGGCTAGAGAATCCTAAAAGATTGTTCAAAGAAATTAATATTTTTAACTTTAGCTAGTCAATATATAATGATAATTTAGTTTTTGTATATAGAAACTATAATAAATTTAATAAAAACAGTGATCTACATAATGTGAATACTAGAAACAAAAATAAACTTGCCGTTCCAATGTTCAGACTCCATAAAACTAGCTGTTCGTTCTTGGGGAAATGTATATCTATGTTTAACAAGCTTCCGCAAAGTGTCATTGATTACCTTTATATAAATTTAAAATCCATATCAAAAATACACTCATGAGTAAAGGTTATTATAAAGTGAAAGTAAGTGACTATCTAAATGATCACAGTATTTGGGAATAGGGACACTATTCATAGAGCCATGTTTGGTAACATTATTTATAATATTGTATTATTTTATATGTGTATGTAAACATACATACGACTGTAATCGTATTAGGTATGATTGTATCTTATACTATATTGTTATTTTTATATTATATTATTATAATTATTAACATTGAAAAGAGGAGATAAAAAATAGACCTTCAGAGTTTCTTGCCTGTTCTTCTCGAGAAGGCTCTCCAATTTCCGAACAGGTGTCGAGTCAATATATTTTTTGTTTTTTTTTTTATTATTTAAGCTTTTTTTTTTGTTTTGTTTGTTGACGTCAATAAGTGCCTGTAAAGGTCTATGTTGAATAAATATTATTTTGATTTTGATTTTTGATTTCACGTCAAAAAAAACACATTGCAAAAATAAAAAAAAAGGAATGATAATAATTATAATAACGAATGAGCTAAAACTAGAGTTGCCGCGAATACTTTTTGTAGCGAATAGTCAACTAACTCGGCATGACTACCGCAAATTTTTTAAATCTCACAAAACCATCTAGGGTTGGCTGGAAGAAATCTCTCTGAGAGATAAGTCCGCTTTTGGACCAATTAATTAACCAATTAAAAAATACTAGCAGGTACCAAACCTGCTAGTATTTTTTTATTGTAACTTTGTTTTTTGTGTGCAATAAAGAGTTTATAGTATAATAAATTTACCATGAAATTTAAAATTATTAATTGCGTTTATTTTGCTTTCCTCAATGGTTTTCGTAGATATTGCAAATTGTTTAAGTATATTATGGCCACTATCGAGCAGCAGAGCAAAAGTTAGAGAGAGACTGACGTATTAAATAATTCGAAACTCAGTATTTATGTTCTCTATATATGTTCTTTGACATGCTTCTTTTATATAATACTAGCCACCCCCCCGGCTTCGCACGGTTGCAATGTTGATACTAAATACACTAGACTATACTAAACACGTTTTTAAATGCGTTTTTTTATAATATATAATCTTATATATAAAAATGAATCGCAATATGTGTTGGTAAGCGCATAATTCAATAACGCCTGGAACTAATTTTGCCAATTAATTTTTTAATATTCGTTGAAGTTCCATGATGGTTTTTACTAGGGATGTAACGGAGGTAACTTTATCGGAACCGAAGGCGGAGTCGGAGTTTTTTAATTTGATTTATCGGAGTCGGAACCGGAGTCGGAGACAGGGTCAGAAGTGGTAGAGTAGTAGAGAGTAGTAGGGGAGACATTTTATTTAAGGACAAATAAAATATTATTCAGTAATTTTACCCCGCGCGACATATATGGACTCGTTTATAACAGTCGACGCAGGTCGCCGCCGCTATGCTTTGCTTCGACCTCCGATTAAAACCTCCGATTAAAAAGTGTCGGAGCGCGAAGTCGGAGCCGAAGGTGTAATAATAATCGGAAGTTCCGACTTAACGGAGTCGGAGTCGAAGCTCCGTAACACCCCTGGTTTTTACGGCGAGAAAAATTGGAATAATTATCGGAAAAAACCCTAAAATAGCCCTTTTTTTTGTTTCAAGTTCATATTGCAAGCACTCACTGTTGTCTAAGCAATGTAGGTGTGTTCCTAACATCAAGAGTCAATTTGGCGCTTATTAACGCTATATACAGTTGAAATTCAATCATATTTATGAAAACAGTGTGCGTGTGTGCGTTGGAGCACAGAATACATCGTTGGAGGATTCAATGTTCCAAAATTAAATAGTCACAATATGTAATAGTTCATTTGGACCTTTTTTGCAATTAATTATTTTTTTCACAACGCCCTACCACCAGGGTGGCAGTTCTGTACAGCAGAATTTTTTGCACAGCCTATAAAATAAGTAAGAACAAAAAACTGCCACTTCACAAATCTTTTTGACAGGACGTAGTCTGTCGGGTCCGCTAGTTTAAAATATAACTATAATTAAAACAGAACACGTGTGGTGCTTATGTTATTAGTGTATGTAATGTATGTTGTTATTATACATATATATATTTTTTTTAATACTCTTATCTATTAAAAAAATTGCATCAAAATCCGCTGCGTAGTTTTAAAGATTTAAGCATACCTAGGGATATAGGGATAGAGAGCGACTTTGTTTTATACTATGTAGTAATTATATATAACCAATTTAATGAGAAATTTAAAATGATTCATTGCATTTATTTTGCTTTCAGTATATTATGGCCCCTATCGGCGCATAAAGTTAAGAAGATGACTTATTATATAATTTAAAACTCAAATGTTATGATTATACCTGTTATATGACTATTATTAATACTAGCTGTACCCATCTCGAAGAATTCTCTAGTATAAGGTAACTGAAAGTTGTAAAGTTTAATTCCAAGAGTAAAACCGGCTTTTCATAGTAGTAGTAGTATATACATAATTTTACTTATACTTTATTTGCAGTGACAAACGCGGACTTAACCATGGACGATTGCTGTCAGTCAGTCTAAGGGTGTTTTTTTTTTTTAGAAAATAAGCCAGATGTTTTTACAAGCTTTTATTTACTTTCACCTGTACCGTTGTCTAATGTAAAATAATGTGACGTCATTCTAAATCCAATATGGCGGACCAATTATTTTTAATGCGCACTCCTACAATATGGGTATCAAATAAAAGGGCTTGCCAAGAATAACTAGAAAAATAATATGACGTCATTCTAAATCCAACATGGCGGCGTATCCAATATGGCGGACCAATTATTTTTAATGCACTCCGACAATATGGGTATCAAATAAAAGGGCTTGCCAAGAATAACTACAAAAAAATAATGTGACGTCATTCTAAATCCAACATGGCGGCGTATCCAATATGGCGGACCAATTATTTTTAATGCACTCCTACAATATGGGTATCAATAACAAGGGCTTTCCAAGAATAACTAGAAAAAAATAATGTCACGTCACTCTTAATCCAATACGGCGGAACAACCAAAATGGCGGATAATTTTCTTTTATTCGTTTCTACAATATTGGTATCAAATGAAAGGGCTTGTTCTCAGCAAGCCTGTAGAGGTACTAAAAAGTTAAAAATAAAATTAAAGAAAAAAAACCTTTTTAAAAACAAGCTTTTATTATTTGTTTATAAAATGAACTAAAAAGTTAAAAATAAACTGAACTAAAAATTTTAAAATAAATTAACTCTAAAAAGAAATATAACACTTTGTAACTTGATTGTAACCTTTAACGACAAATAAGCGTCTTCGTCTAGGACAAAATAATTTCATATTGTACAAATTTATTTAATTTTAACACTAAAACTTTTCACCATACATAATTATTCAATCTCGTCCCCCCTCTTTATCATAGTCCCCATTTATAAATAAAAGCGTGTAAAATATTAATATTATGTCATTTTGAAACAACCGTAAGTAAACAAAGCTAATCTGAATTCAATACTGACACTCGCTTTTGTAATGATTAATTGTAAATCTCATACTTACCTCTAAATAAATGTCTACGCAACGATTTTTAATTTCAAATCCAAAGTTTGTTTAATTTTGTCCTAATTAATGTAGGTAAATAATTGTGAAGTACGCACGTTTGAAATGTTTTGAAGTTCCTCCTAATGGCATTTTTTCTCTTAAGCAAAGGAAATTAAGGCGAAACACGGTAGATTATTTTCTATTTCTATTCTATTTTCTACTGTCACGGTAGACACAGCCATTCTATCAGTAGATACACTTTGTCTAGCATTTTTCAATAGAAAACGCTTAGTCTATTATAGTAGAAATAGAATAGAAAAGACGCGCGTGCATTTTGTCTAGGGCTACAGGATACCCCGACAACGGCAAGTGTCACGGAGGTTGTGTCGGACTCCACGCGACCGGAACGGTCCGGTCACGTGACCTACCGACTAAACTCAGCCTGGCCTAGGTTCTAGAACCATATAGGCAAATCGTGAAGAATAACCTGTTTCCTCTGATTATCTCTAAGCCTCACTTACACAATAACTCACAACAACGTAATTTCTGTGCGCCTATGTAGGTACATGTTTTTATTATTACCTTAATCTTATAATCTTCGTGGTCAGCCCATGTAGGGGATGTGAGTAGGAGAGTACATTTCTCATATCACTCCCTCAAACGACTTCAATTTTTTCTTCCTTTCCAAACCAACATTATGCTTGCCCATACTTTGCTTTTGCCCTTAATTGACTATGCTGACGTTTGCTTTTTGGACGCTACACAGGAGCTGTTGAACAAGCTTGAGCGTTTACAAAATCTTGCGATCAAATTCATCTACGGCTTGCGGAAGTATGACCATGTATCGGAATATAGGGCACGACTTGGATGGCTCCCAATAAGGCAAAGACATGACTTGCACATACTCACATTTCTATACAAAGTGCTCAATAACCCAAAATTTCCCGATTACCTTCGCTCACGTTTCTTTTCCTTGCCCGAAAGACCATATCCTAGACGCACATGTGTCACCCAAACCTTGGAGCAGCGAACTTCCAATTCAAAATTTTTCTTTAAATCGTTTACTATTACTGCGGCCCGCCTGTGGAATAAGTTGCCTGAGAGCATTCGTGATAGTCGATCTGTGGAAACCTTCAAAGTTAGACTGAAAGAGCATTTTTTATCGCAACTTGAGTCGAACAATTAATTAGTCATGTTTATATTGTAGGTATGTTAATCTTAATATATATATTTCTTGTGTGCGTGTGTATGTGACTGAACTCCTCCTAAACGACTGGACCAATTTTGATGAAATTTTTTGTGTGTATTCCAGGGGGCTTGAGGATGGTTTAGATTCACAATACGGTAATATAGATATTGTTTTTCAGCTAAATTATTTATTTAAAAACATTTGAGACAACGTGAGACAACGTGACATTTGAGACATTTGACATTTGAGACATTTGACAGGACAACGTCTGTTGGGCCAGCTAGTATGTATATATATTTATAGATATATGTATGTGTGTATGTCTATATATATTATATGATTATTAATATATATTATTGTTATATATACTGTTATTTATGTATTTATAGTAATAGATGTAGTTAGTATTTTTTTAAGTAATTAGTTTTGCTTTGTTTTGTGTAGTGTAAATTTTCTATACTTTGTTGATTGCATTTTAAGTAGTATCCGCAATTTTATGACTAAATCCCCAGTTAGGTTGGCTGGAAGAAATCACTATTAGGGATAAGCCCACCTATGTACATATTTTATATTTAATGTTATTTCCTGTGAAAATTTTATGTGCAATAAAGAGTTATATTATTAATCACGAAGATACGTACTCCCCCAGGTGTCGTTGCATGGTGGGGGTCAGGAGCGGATACCATCATGGGGGACAGTTTTCTGCATCAGGGGGACATCGTTTCCCTGTATGCAGAAGGGACTGTGTCTGGATTCTTGAGTACTTTAGGGTAAGTTTGCGATTTTTTTTACACACGTAAAGAAGTGCCCTAGTATGAATCATTGATTAATGAAAGGTTGGTCTGGTTGAGTAGCCGTTATATTCGTATTTAATACTCTTAATTTATCGAGTTTTTTAAATTTTCGAGTTAAGTTAAATTATTTTCGAGTTAATTTCGAGTTAAAACTATGGATTCTCATAACTTGTTTATTTAAATTAAAAATTATCTCGATGATAGATTTGTTTTATTTTTCTTTTGAATATTTTGTACTCCTTAATTATGTTACTATTTATTTTAATGTCTATTGACAGATGCATGATGTAAATAAAACCTAAGACTGAGTTTTTTTACTGCATCTGGTTTCCAGATGAACATATATACTAATTAACATAATCGTCGTCGGAGATGAGACATCTTGGTACAAACAAACCCACGACAAAGAATTTTAGAGCGGCGGCATTCCATTCGCCAATAGCCCCATAAAAGCCTCGTTATCAATTCTAAGTTTTCATGATAGGAACCTTGGAATTAATCAAAAAACGCGCGCACTCGGCGCGATATGGGAGTTTGAATGTATCTATATAGTTTGTTGATGACGTATTGTATATATGTATGAATGTAGAGTTTGATTGCAAAAGTGGAGCAATGTTTGCCGTGGTCAAGAATATGATGGGTGACCATAATGCTAATATGCTTAAGCTTTGCGTGCTGTTGCCTTAAATCAAATCAAATCAAAAGCGCGCGTACTCGGCGCGATATGGGAGTTTGAATATATCTATATAGTTTGTTGATAACGTAATGTATATATGTATGAATGTAGAGTTTGATTGCAAAAGTGGAGCAATGTTTGCCGTGGTCAAGAATATGATGGGTGACCATAATGATAATATGCTTAAGCTTTGCGTGCGAGATGTCCTAATTATCGCCCAGACGCAGACAAAGACAGACGCCCAGTTATAGCACACATGTGTGCGACACAGTTACGTGTTAGATTTTTTTTTTTTTTTTTTTTATATTAAACTTCACGTACAAATAAGTGTACAGAGGCGGACTTAATGCCTGAGGCATTTTCTACCAGTCAACCTTCAGGTGGTGCAATTTTTCATTTTTCATGCTGGCCTTGAGAGAGCTCTTATTTTGTTAGTAATAGCGGTAGTTTTTCTTTATATACATATAAAGCTTGACGTGATGCTGATTGCACATAACATAAACACCTTAATCCAGTGAGCTTTTTTCTGCAGGTTGGTAGATGACAGATGTGTGGTCTGCCCAGAAGCAGGTGACCTTACAGATCCGCCCAAAAAGTTCCGGGGTAAGTGCATTTTTTGTATGCAATCTTATATCTTTAGGTGGCTTTCACACTCACGCGGAAGATACACGATATACTCAAATTCAAAATCATTTATTCAGTCTAGGCTGTTACAAGCACTTGTAAAAGTCGAAAAGCTACGCCATCGGTTCGCAAATCTACGGCGGGAGACCTTGTACTGAGAAGAACCGACAAGAAACTCAGCAAGGGCTGTTTTTTTCCCCTGTATTAAATAGATACAGAGTCGTCAATTTGGAAAATGACTCCAATATGAATGATTCATGAAGACACTTTCCATTACATAATATAGGAAGTACCATAAGGGTCCAGTACAATAATGTGTATAGGGCCCTTATGAAGTTGCCAAGGCACTGCAGTGCATCGACCATGCTCTCTGAGGCGGGAGTCCCTGATTTCTTTGCCATAAGACGGACGAGGATAGCAGCCTTCTGGAGTAGAGTGAGTCGCTCGAACAACACCAAACTGAGGGCTGTCTCTGACTATCTGACCAATCCCATCTACAGCTATTGGATTTCTATACATATGGAGGCAAATAGAAAGTAGTTGATAGCTTTTGTATTTGTATTGTATTTTTATTGCTTTTAATTTAATTTAATTATACGAGTATTATATAATTTATATTTTATATGATATGGGTCTATGTGTGCCTGAAGTAAACGGATTTTATTTATTTTTTATTTTTATAATAAACATATAATTTGAAAACATGCCTATATTAGGAATGCCGTGTTATACAGTTTTAAAAGAATATATTAAAGTTAAATTAAAATTATAATACTAGCTTTATACTTTTCGTTCGTCGTTGACTTCGTCGATCTGTATAAAAAACATTCCTAAACCTAAAAATGTTACAACGTAAGCTATAACATAAATTGCTAATCTCTCGTGATAAAAGTTGTATGCCATATTAAATAAATAAATATTTCTTACATTTATACCAATTAGCCATTTTTTTTTGTTACTTTGAGGAAAATGCATTAAATTGCATGCCCCGGCTGTGGCGAGCCGGCGGTTATGTGGGGCTCTCCTCCCCAGAAGGGGGAGGCCTACCCACTAAAAACGTCAGGGATGGCCTTCCTCAGGCATGTAGGGAGCCCCCGGGACCACGTTCCGACTTCCGGGAACCCCCAGCCTCCGCTCCCCTGCGATAATCCAGGGGAGCCCTCCTCGGGGCAGACAACTACCTCCCCCGATCTCCTCCGCCGACGACGCCCCCTGGCCAAGGGAGGGGCGTGGTCCCTCCCGGGTCGCCGGCGGACGCGAGGAAGTCAGCATTGCCGCAGTCAATGCCGGTGGAGACAGATCTCGCCCGATCTCTGCGACCAAGACTCGGCGCTCGGAGGCCCACGCGGGGCACTCCGCCAGCGTGTGCTGGGCCGAGTCGAGGTCGGATGCGCAGTGGTGACAATGTGTCGATCCCTCCCGCCCTATTCGACACAGATCAAAATCAAATCAAAATCAAAATAATATTTATTCAACATAGACCTTTACAGGCACTTATTGACGTCAACAAACAAAACAAAAAAAAAGCTTAAATAATAAAAAAAAAAAACAAAAACCTTTTCCGTACGTACGAATAAGGAAAAAAAAAAGAAAAAAATATATTGACTCGACACCTGTTCGGAAATTGGGAGAGCCTTCTCGAGAAGAACAGGCAAGAAACTCTGAAGGTCTATTTTTTATCTCCTCTTTTCAATGTTAATAATTATAATAATATAATATAAAAATACAATATAGTATAAGATACAATCATACCTAATACGATTACAGTCGTATGTATGTTTACATACACATATAAAATAATACAATATTATAAATAATGTTACCAAACATGGCTCTATGAATAGTGTCCCTATTCCCAAATACTGTGATCATTTAGATAGTCACTTACTTTATAATAACCTTTACTCATGAGTGTATTTTTGATATGGATTTTAAATTTATATAAAGGCAAATCAATGACACTTTGCGGAAGCTTGTTAAACATAGATATACATTTCCCCATGAACGAACAGCTAGTTTTATGGAGTCTGAACACAGATACTCACTGAAGCAGCCGTGCCCGGATACCAATTAGCGTAGCCCAAAGTAAGCCCTAAAGGCTTGTGTTATGAGATCGAGGGTAACGGATAGACATACATATATAATTGATAGAGATATATATATTAACAATCATGACTAAGGTATAAATGCATTCATTATACAAACATCGCCCTCTACCGGGATTCAAACCCGGGACCTCAGAGATGGCGACACCTTGAAATCGGTTTATTAACTACTTTTTGAACATTACCAAAGCTACCTATTGGGTGGGTAGATGCTCGCGCTTACGCTGCATTAGTTGACCGGACGTCTGTTGGTGTATCTTTAGTGAATAGACAGCAAATCGATTGATTGGGGAAGTGAATAAAAAATATCGAAAATTTATTCTTTAAATAGGTTTTTCACAAACACTTGCACGGCAATGATACTACGCCATTAGTTCACACAAACTGACCTTGTACTGGAAAGAACGCGCAAGGGCTATTTTTCTTCTGCCTGAAGCTGACCTCAGATAAAAAGTCTGAAACTACTTTTACAAGTCTGAACACGTTTACATTATATGTATAAATACTTGTTTCATTGTGTTATTTACTATAGGCAAAATAATTGGCAACGTAACTATTGAGTCATTAAAATTAAACCCATGCATTTTTATTATTTAAGTATAATAATAACCTTTTTTCATAAAAGGATTTATTACAAATTAATTTTAATTAGTGAAAAGGTAAATCGATAATCTTAAATCGGTAACGACCGTTCGTTACCGATTTAAGAATTTAATTCCGTAATTAACGCGAGCTTCCTGCTTGGAGAAAAATAGTGTAGACTTAGAAACAGTAGAGACAAGTATTTGCAGTTGCATCAAAATTAAATGAGTTGAGGGAGAAGGTTCAAGAAAATACAAATTTTTCTAAAGTAATGTTGAGTTGTATCAATGCTTAGCTAAACTTTGAATAGTTCCGTTAAAGTAAGACAGAAAGCAACGCCTTTACCCACTGGCTTGAACGGTGATTTATTGCGCACGCACCTGACATCTTACCTGCTCCAAGAGGCTGAGTCATGGCTAATGATGTTTACTTAACCACTAAGTAACCGATGGCGACGTTACTATAAACAGTTGCGGCAGAGCTTATTTTTAAACTTATTTCGGAGTGGAGTCCATATAAGTTGTGTAATTGTAAATATAGGTATTTGTAATTATAATTTGTGTCTCACCAGTGATGATATATGAAACTGAAACCTGGCCATTTTTTTATTTGGCCCCTCTGGAGAGGTAACCAAGTGCTATGGGAATAATGTTGGACTCCAAACGGATTGAGACGGCTCGACCAGAATAACACACCTGCCAATGCCTGAGCCTTTGTCATTACGGCCCTACAAACTTGGGCACTCACAATGGGCCTTATAAAGAGGCCCAAAGTCACTAAAAGGGCAATCAAGAGTGCTATACTCTTAGTTTCTTCTATAGAATTCGCTAAATTTCACCGATCACCGACATAACCCGAAGAACTATAACTGGCAGCGGGTAAGGCAGATTGCTCGTGGAACTGAAAGGTCCTCGAGTGGCAGGCTGGACACTGCAGCGTTAGTAGGCCCCTTACTAGATGGGCAGACTATTTGGGGCGGACTGCATGAAGGCGTTGGAAGCTAGCAGCACAGGTCTGATCAGTGTGAAAATTCTTGGAAGAGGCCTATGTCGTAAGACGATTCCATTCCCCCATCCCCCAATCTTACGTGAGATTTTTCAAAATGTGGCTTTAAAAAACTTTAAGCAGTTGGCGCTTGAAGGTCGCACTTTGCGGAACATACGCGCTTGCTTAGCTGGTGCGATGTGGGCGGCTCGCCTGTGCTCTGCAGCTCTTGTGATAGATGCTAACTAAATACCACATGTATCTTCTTTTAAATCATCTTAACTTAACTTTAAATCATAACGTACACTTAGGCAATAGAGATCATAAGGCTTGCTGATGAAGACTTTCACCGGTTGAATAGGTAGGCTCACTGCCTACCGTATTCCGAATTCAACCGTATTAAAAATGGAGCAAATGACTTTCCGTCATTCGGCCCAACAAGTCCGGAATTGTCAAATGTCCATCAACCTTATTGATAGGGTACGGAGGTAGCATAATGGTCATGAAGAATCATATGCAGATCACTCCGGCATTGGCTGCAGCACTTCTGGTCGCCGCTTTTCACAAAAAATCTTAGTATGTACAATCTGGATTAAATGGACCAAAATAGTATTTTTTTTTGTTTCAATAAAAAAAAAACGTTATATTTTGCCGATACAACTCTCTTCAACGTTAGATTAGATGAGATTTGAGTCGACCCCCCCCTAAACATCTTGCGTAATTTATGGACGCCTCCTTACTGGGTTACTGTGATTTTGCAGTTTATGTCATATGTTGGCAACGCACACTATGGTTTTTGTGGGGGTTGCATATTTGCTGCGAATCTCACAGGAATCTCGTGTACTATAGACGACTGTAACTACCTACAATAAGTTGGACAGTATTTGTTAATATATTGACATATAACAGTATAGTAGTACAGTATACCGCCTGGTTGAAAATATTCTCTGCCGCACGCCGTAATAATTTCGAGGTCTTGTTTACAAACTTCACGGCGTCGTTTATTTCCAGATTGCCTGTTCAGAATATGCCCGATGAACCGTTACTCCGCCCAGAAGCAGTTCTGGAACACTGCCAAGCAGTCGACCAACTCCAACACGGACACCGGCCTGCTCAAGAGATTGCACGTGAGTTTTGTGTAGCTTAGATGCTAAGATGGACTAATCTTCGTTTGTCCTTGAATTGACCAAAATATAACGATAAGTTTCCTGACACTTATCGTCGTGTTTTAAACAATTCACACAATATCTTAATAAATAAATATATCTTACACCATTTAGCCTAGTCCAAAGTAAGCTCTGTAAGGCTTGTGTTATAGGATCTAAGGTAACTGATAGATATACATATATAAATATTTTTGATAGAAATATACATATATTAGCAACCACAAACATATGCTCGCACCGATACTCGAACCCGGGTCCTCAGAGTACCGATGAACTTGAAACCGGTGTACTAACCACTTAACTATGGAGGTCATCAAATTGTATGTGATTCTAGTCTATATTCAGATATATAAGCTATATTAATGTAAACTTCAAATATTATGATTAGGATTGCATTTTTACATTACAGTGATGACAGTATAATAAATAAAGTTTTATTAATATGTCATAATCATCAAAGACCATATACGTCCCTACCAAGGGGCAAGATACTACATACATCTCCGCCCTCCAAATCATTCGATTCGTAGACCAGTGTTGAGACCACAGCGCCATTGACGCTTGTTTACCAATGTACTAACATAAAAAACAAGAAGACTATTTTACACTTGCTTTTGAAAAATGAATCTTATCTCCTTTATATAAGGAAGGTACATGGCAGGACCGACCCCGTTCTCAGCGAATGATTCAGTGTTCAGACCACAGTGTCACTGACGCTTGTTTACCAATGTACTAACATAAAATACACGAAGACCATTTTACACTTGCTTTTGAAAAATGAATCTTATCTCCTTTATATAAGGAAGGTACATGGCAGGATCGACCCCGTTCTCAGCGAATGATTCGATTCGTAGATCAGTGTTAAGACCACAGCGCCACTGACGCTTGTTTACCAATGTACTAACATAAAATACACGAAGACCATTTTACACTTGCTTTTGAAAAATGAATCTTATCTCCTTTATATAAGGAAGGTACATGGCAGGATCGACCCCGTTCTCAGCGAATGATTCGATTCGTAGATCAGTGTTAAGACCACAGCGCCACTGACGCTTGTTTACCAATGTACTAACATAAAATACACGAAGACCATTTTACACTTGCTTTTGAAAAATGAATCTTATCTCGTTTATATAAGGAAGGTACATGGCAGGATCGACCCCGTTCTCAGCGAATGATTCGATTCGTAGATCAGTGTTAAGACCACAGCGCCACTGACGCTTGTTTACCCAATGTACTAACATAAAATACACGAAGACCATTTTACACTTGCTTTTGAAAAATGAATCTTATCTCCTTTATATAAGGAAGGTACATGGCAGGATCGACCCCGTTCTCAGCGAATGATTCGATTCGTAGATCAGTGTTAAGACCACAGCGCCACTGACGCTTGTTTACCAATGTACTAACATAAAATACACGAAGACCATTTTACACTTGCTTTTAAAAAATGAATCTTATCTCGTTTATATAAGGAAGGTACATGGCAGGATCGACCCCGTTCTCAGCGAATGATTCGATTCGTAGATCAGTGTTGAGACCACAGCGCCACTGACGCTTGTTTACCAATGTACTAACATAAAATACACGAAGACCATTTTACACTTGCTTTTGAAAAATGAATCTTATCTCCTTTATATAAGGAAGGTACATGGCAGGATCGACCCCGTTCTCAGCGAATGATTCGATTCGTAGATCAGTGTTAAGACCACAGCGCCACTGACGCTTGTTTACCAATGTACTAACATAAAATACACGAAGACCATTTTACACTTGCTTTTGAAAAAATGAATCTTATCTCCTTTATATAAGGAAGGTACATGGCAGGATCGACCCCGTTCTCAGCGAATGATTCGATTCGTAGATCAGTGTTAAGACCACAGCGCCACTGACGCTTGTTTACCAATGTACTAACATAAAATACACGAAGACCATTTTACACTTGCTTTTGAAAAATGAATCTTATCTCGTTTATATAAGGAAGGTACATGGCAGGATCGACCCCGTTCTCAGCGAATGATTCGATTCGTAGATCAGTGTTGAGACCACAGCGCCACTGACGCTTGTTTACCAATGTACTAACATAAAATACACGAAGACCATTTTACACTTGCTTTTGAAAAATGAATCTTATCTCCTTTATATAAGGAAGGTACATGGCAGGATCGACCCCGTTCTCAGCGAATGATTCGATTCGTAGACCAGTGTTGAGACCACAGCGCCACTGACGCTTGTTTACCAATGTACTAACATAAAATACACGAAGACTATTTTACACTTGCTTTTGAAAAATGAATCTTATCTCCTTTATATAAGGAAGGTACATGGCAGGATCGACCCCGTTCTCAGCGAATGATTCGATTCGTAGACCAGTGTTGAGACCACAGCGCCACTGACGCTTGTTTACCAATGTACTAACATAAAATACACGAAGACTATTTTACACTTGCTTTTGAAAAATGAATCTTATCTCCTTTATATAAGGAAGGCACATGGCAGGATCGACCCCATTCTCAGCGAATGATTCGATTCGTAGACCAGTGTTGAGACCACAGCGCCACTGAAGCTTGTTTACTAATGTACTATCATAAAATACACGAAGACCATTTTACACTTGCTTTTGAAAAATGAATCTTATCTCCTTTATATAAGGAAGGTACATGGCAGGATCGACCCCGTTCTCAGCGAATGATTCGATTCGTAGACCACTGTTGAGACCACAGCGCCACTGACGCTTGTTTACCAATGTACTAATATAAAATACACGAAGACTATTTTACACTTGCTTTTGAAAAATGAATCTTATCTCCTTTATATAAGGAAGGTACATGGCAGGATCGACCCCGTTCTCAGCGAATGATTCGATTCGTAGACCAGTGTTGAGACCACAGCGCCACTGACGCTTGTTTACCAATGTACTAACATAAAATACACGAAGACTATTTTACACTTGCTTTTGAAAAATGAATCTTATCTCCTTTATATAAGGAAGGCACATGGCAGGATCGACCCCATTCTCAGCGAATGATTCGATTCGTAGACCAGTGTTGAGACCACAGCGCCACTGAAGCTTGTTTACTAATGTACTATCATAAAATACACGAAGACCATTTTACACTTGCTTTTGAAAAATGAATCTTATCTCCTTTATATAAGGAAGGTACATGACAGGATCGACCCGGTTCTCAGCGAATGATACGATTCGTAGATCAGTGTTGAGACCACAGCGTCACTGACGCTTGTTTACCAATGTACTAACATAAAAAACAAGAAGACTATTTTACACTTGCTTTTGAAAAATGAATCTTATCTCCTTTATGTAAGGAAGGTACATGGCAGGATCGATTCCAGGCCCGCGAATCATTCGATAATCGTTGTCAATAGTAAAATGATGTAAACAATGTATTTAAATATTGAATTATTCGAGGACGTCCGATGGAAATTCCGTTGCGCCGTCGTAATCCTGCGGTCAAAATCGCTAAGCACGAAGCCACGGTAATCGAATAAAAATGGAGCTATTGCGTCGTAGTTCATTAATATAATCTAGTTAAGGTGATAGATACTTCACGTAATATTCAATTAATTAACCAACCCCTGATTGTCATATTTAGGTTACGAAGTTTCTTTGCATATGATATTGGTTTTTTTTACATTTATGTACCTAAAGCATTTCGCCTCCGACCTTTATCCGCGATACTTTGAATATAGAAAAAAAAAATCTCTCAGTAAAAACTTATATAATAATAAATAAAAATTCATAACAGTAAGCCTAGTCTAAAGAAAGTACTCTATAAGGCTTGTTTAATGGGATCTAGGGTAACGGATTGACATAGAATCATTTTATATGTGTATAATTTTTTTCGATAGAAATATGCATCCAACAACCACGACTGTGTAAATGTACACATTCCTCATATACATCTGCCCCCACCGGGACTCGAGCCCGGAACTTCCGAGATGACGTTACCTTGAAACCAGTGTACTAACCTTTCTTTATTATTCTTATATCCTCGTACCAAATTGAAACAAAAAATCATCATCATCGTACATCTGTGCAAACGAAGTCGCGGGCGCCAGCTAGTATCTTTGTAAATTGTAGCCTATGTGCTATTCTAATATCCATACTAATATTATAAATGGGAAAGTGTGTCTGTCTGTTTGTCCGTCTCACGGCAAAACAAAGCGACGAATTGACGTGATTTTTTACGTGGAGATAGTTGAAGGGATGAAGAGTAACATAGGCTACTATTGATCCCGGAAAAATCGTCAGATCCCACGGGATGCGCAATGAAAGGCTTCGCTCAAAAACTACTACACAAATTTTCATGCGGTTTTCATCAATAGATAGAGTGATTGCGGTTTTCATCAATAGATAGAGTCCTCACTCTATATACTGATAGAGTACTCACCTATATTGCGGTATTTTTTATCTCGGAAAAACGGATAGTCCCACGGGAAGCGCGATAAAACCTTCGCGCCATAAACCGACTTCCGCGCATATGTAGCGGTGGGCAAAAGCTATGACCCTTAACCCTGTAACGTTGTGTGTACATAGTTATATTTTTTCTATATAATTTTATAATATAAGCAAATATTTACGATAATACCTAAAACTAACACGAACACATATTAAATTATCAACTATACAAAGAAATAAATAATAATTAACTTTAACTAGCTTACCTAATTAATATTTACAATAAAATTAATTAAAAACACAATTTAGATATTTCCATACAGATTGATAAATTGCATAAAATTGGTCGAAGTGATCTGTGTGACTGGTAGTTCCTTTGCTAGCTGCTATTGTTCGCGCCCGGCTTACGCGGATCCCTCCCCGCGTCTCGCCTGGTCAGGCGGACACATCTACTTTCAATGGTCACGGGTGAAGACGCTCGCAATTATCTATAGCGACATAAAACGTCGTTCGCCCTAATTTTATAATAAGTATAGTTTATATTATTAAACTCATTATACTTAAAATAATAGTAAAGTGCTAGTTATACGGATTCCCCATTTGGGGATCTACGCACGGGTTAAATTCTGCACACGGCCGATATCGACACCTGCCCCCTGCCCACCAGTCTACTGCCAGCTTAGTGACACCGACTGCTGCTGGAGGCGCATAAGAAGGGAAGTGCCGATAGCGAAACACGAATTAAGCGGGCATAACCTCCACGACCCACTTTAAATAAATGTATATTATTATATATATCAATACATAGTATAAAACAAAGCCGCTTTCGCTGTATGTCCGTATGTATGCTTAGATCTTTAAAACTACGCAACGGATTTTGACGCGGTTTTTTTTAATAGATAGAGTGATTCTTAAGGAAGGTTTGTATGTATAATAAATGCATAATATAGTAGAGAAACACTGATAAATTTAAAGGTTTCTAATGTGATGTCGTAAATAAGCACGTTTTTTTGCGCTTATATTGCAAACGCAGGCTGAACCCTACGAGATAGACCAAAATAATGTACTACAGTATTGTACAACTTACAAAAATCCACAAAAAAGTCCGCGATGGTATATGTCTATCTCTTAGGGATAACCCACCATAACCATTTTTTCACTGCACCCGTGCGAAGCCGGGGCGGGTCGCTAGTATTTAATAAATTTATAAATTGTTGACGTTAGGTTTTCTTATTTTTATTCCTCCCCGCCTCAAACGTCGCAGACGATTGTGGTGAGGCTAGAACGTCACAACCCTCTATAGACCTAATCCCGAAATCCACGCGGGCGAAGCCGCGGGCAGAAAGCTAGTATAGTTCAGTAGTTTTTACGGGAAAGAGTAACAAACATCCGTCCATAAAACTTTGGCGTTCATCATATTTAGTAGCTTAATTAAAAATCTAAACATTGCTATCAAACTTCTAGCATTAAAAGTAAAGTGCTTTCCTTATTCAAGTCTACATCCAATTTCACGTATTAAAAATTAGTTCTTCCGACGTTCTAGAAGATAGTAGTCCTTTATATTCTCCAGGTCGCGATCTATTCCTATATTAACTTTACATTTTATGAGTTTGTTCAAACAACAATTTTACGACGAGTATTAAACTATCAGAATTTATAATAGAATCCGTCATAGATATGACTTGTCAGTTGTATTAAGATCCCACGTTAATCGCCATTAAACTATTAATAAATCTAATGTAATCTTAACGGAAGCCGTTTCGGACAAACGCAGCACTAGTTTGATGGATGCCTGCATTTGCTGTTGATATGTTTATAAATCTACCAAACGACCACTTAATCTATGGATGGGGATTAAGATTTTTTTATGGTGACGTTAATGGCACTTTAGGGACGCCCCCTAGTCTAATTCTCTCTAGTCCAAATTTTAATTGATTATGTTGTTTCTCTGGTTGTAATGTCGAGATATGTCGCTGTGATTTGTTGTTATTATCTTGTATGCTCCGTAATGTTTCCGCATAATTTGTAACAGTCATTCGGGTTATCTGGTATTTTTTTTTATTTTGTCGTTTCATTAAATTAAAAGTTCCGGCGCAAAGCTAAATTATTGTACTACATAACGGTATAATATTTCTCAAGAAAAAATTAAGATTACATATTTTTGTAAGTTGGGTTGTTCGGTTTTGTGTTCTCGATAAGAACTGGCAAGAAACTCTGAAGGTCTATTACTATACTAGAAGAATGCTTAATTGACAGTTCAATTGATTCGCCATGTAACGGAATCGTTTTTATACATTTGTAGCATTTTCGTCATTTTAGGTGGTTGGGGATTGTTTATAGAATATAGAAGCTAACCACCAAATTAATATAAATCCATTGATGTTATTGTTCAGGAAATATTATCAGATTAGGAGCTGTAAAAATATCAAACTATGAAAATTCCAGTATGCAACTTTGATTTATAAAATCAACAAGACAGTCTATGTTGTAAAAAATGTATGGCATCGGAGGAAAATTATAACAAATCTGAATTTCTCCAGTACTTCGACCAAGATACATTTAATCTTAGCCCGATCCAAACATGACATATTTGCGCACACTTTTAATTGCCACTTCAAAGGAGTGCTATTTTTTCCTCGCGATTTCTGGAATATTTGTGTTTTGTTAACTCGTCCGGTGGTCGTTAATACTCAAGCCGAAAATATTTTAAGGCCGACTAGAACTTCGGCGGAAGCGGGAAGCGGAAAAGAATTAATACCTAAAGATCAAATGTTCCTTACCACAGGATACACATACATTATATATATATATATATATACAGCTCTAGACAGCTTTTTATACTTTATACTGTGCTGAATCAACATAAGATAACTCCTCCTGCAGGTACATCTAGTTCACGTCGTATTCACCTTGTCGCGCGTTCTAGCTTATTCAAAACCTCATACTCACACAGATTTAATTGCTTTTTGGGTCCGTTCTTATATAATAGGCTACATCATAGATTGGGTATTGTGTCACTGACTAGATTTCATTTGAAATCAAAAGTTACACAATATTTACAAAATCTTTCCTATCTGGAAACCGAAGATCTAATGGTACCAATCAAATAAACTTTCCTCTTACACAACTTTAATAGCTAATATGACCAATTTCCATAAATCCATACTTACTGTAGGTATACTATATAATCCAAACAAGTACCTACATTAATCAATTATAATTCATTACTGTTTATTGTTTGTTAATCATTATTGTTAAAATTCTATTATTGCATAGCGTCCATACAAGAGTATATACCAAATTTGACTCTCGGGAGTCATTTGCTGGCGTATAAATGAGAGGTACCTGTTATTTAAATATTGGATACGTACAGACAGGTGATGCTACGATATAAAACATCTAATGTTGTGATATTTAATTTTCTTATATTGTATGTACATATACAAACAATTTATTTTACAACCTATTGGTAAACATAATTTTAATGTACCCTTCCAAGTTGAGAGAGCTCTGGTGGACTGAGACACAGGCTTAAATCAGCTTAGTTCAGCCACCAGTCTCTTCAATCTTAAACAGTAAAACAGTTTTAAGGTCTGCCATTAGGTTTAAGATCATTTTTTGTTATTGTAAGATTGTGGAGAAAAAAAAAAATAAAATATATATATATATATATATATATATAATATATATATATATATATAAATATATAATGTATGTGTATCCTGCATGCAAATGACATCTGGTATATATATACAGGGCGTCCCACGGCCATGCCACACGGAGGGAAAGTATATTAAATATTGAACGTAGGATATTTTACTAAAAGAAGACATCATTTTATTTTTAATAATAAGTAGAACTGCATTCACAAATTTTTTAAAAATCGCCTACTTCGACCGGGAATCATTTTCATTAGAAAGCTACATTATCACTGAGTAACATAGGCTACATAATTGCTGGAGTAGATCTCCTTCATCTCCACCTCCGTGTCGATGTAGCAGTGGTTCAGGAAGCCCACGAACGCTTCATGTCCGTTGCGCAGTAACCGATCACTTAACTGTAGTACATTACCTGAAAGTTTTCGTTTTGTCTGCAGCATGCAGCAGAAATCGAGAAGAAGCAGAATGATTTGGAGAACAAAAAACTGCTGGGCACAGTCGTGCAGTACGGCAGTGTCGTGCAGCTGCTGCACGTCAAGTCCAACAAGTATCTAACTGTAAGTTCGTCTACTGGACATATATATAAACTGTGTATATTTATTGTTTATTTAATCGAAAATCAGAAAAAATAAGTAAGTCTAAAAGTAATAGATATTTTTGTTTGCAATTTTTAGCAAAATAGATCACTTCTCTAAAAAGTTATTTATCTCCTATTTTATCAACATTCGGTAGCGATTGAAAAAAAAAATTCAAAAACATGGCAACAATTTATTTTTGTTCTCATCGATAAAATGAAGTATAACTTCATCCCTATTCGTTTGTGCACTAGTATATTAACCACCATGAAGTCCAACATAACCACCCGCCGTAGATCGGGCGCGGGTGGTATCCGGTGCAAGGTCGTCCAAGCACCAGGGGGTTGTCATAGCGACCACTGTGGTGGCGCGCCCCCTATGAGGATTCACTGCCTCCTCCCGCGAGGAAAAAAAAAAAAAGGCACAAATGCGGATTCATCACAAATATCTGCCATCGGGACTCGAACGCTGAACCTCGAGATATGGCGACACTTTGAAACTGATATACTTACCACTACCACTAACAAACTGACAGGTGTATATGAAGTAATCACCCTTGCATAGAGTAACAAACATAAAAATCTCACATGCACGAACACCCAGACCGGAACAAATTTTTGTAGCTTATACAAAATATCTGTCCCGTACGGGATTTGGGTAGAAGCCGATTTCGAACCCGACCTCTGCCGGCAACGCATCTGTTGACTCTGGTATTGCGGATGTCTATGGGCAGCGGTTATCGCTTACCATCAATTGATCCACTTGCTCGTTTGCTGCCCTATCCTATAAAAAAAAGTGTCGTATATAAGCTATGATTCCCGTGTGGTAATCTATAATTACACTCTTGTCTATTGTATTACAGGTAAACAAAAGACTCCCTGCTCTGCTGGAAAAGAATGCAATGCGAGTTCATTTAGACGCAAACGGAAACGAGGGCTCGTGGTTTTATGTAATACCTTTCTACAAACTGCGGTCAACTGGTGAGTATATAACATCAATAAATTAAGAATGTCGCTTAAATATTATGTATAAGGTCTATATATAGCTTCCCTCCAAGCCGTGATCAAACAGATAGTCGAAGTCCAGAAGAGCTGGCCGGCCATGGGCATATATGCCGAGACCGTCATATTGGAGTAATAACCATTAATTCGATTCGTTTGTTAACAGGTGACAACGTAGTTGTTGGAGACAAGGTGATAATGAACCCCGTAAATGCAGGCCAACAAGTGTTACACGTTTCTCCAAACCACGAGCTTCCTGATAATGCTGGCTGTATGGAGGTAGGATAAAAATTATCTAGCGATATTTTCTACATTTTGATTAGTCGATACGTTAATATCGATGCACATCGACATGTCGATTTGACCTGTGATTTTTTTTCCCCCTGGAGAGGAGAGGCTGAGAATCCTAACGGATACTATCGCAACTAAGTGCTACGGTGATTATGCCGGACTCCTGACGAGTCGAAGTGGCTCGACCCGAAAGACCTACCGACTAAACTCAGCCTAAGCCGTTAGTCCTCATGATTCTATGGCTTGACGTGACAAGGAAGACCGTACCTTAGGAGAGGCGCAGTCAGCGCTGCCCTATAAAAGAGCATATGCTCTAGAAGGGGTACGGTACATCCAAATGGTTCCGGCCTATGGTGATGGGACCCTACGGTTTGTCGTGATAAGGGACTTACGAAGAATTTCAAAGATATATATGTATATAGTCAACCGATTCGTACTGGGACTAATCGCCCTAAAATAGTTAAGGTAGGCTCGAGCCCCTCTGCGGGGAAGAATATGAGCTGTGATGATGCCAATTTTCATTGCGTAATTTATCATGAAATGAACATCCACCTATTCACAGTATTGGGCATTTACAACTTTTATTATACACTCAGGTCAACGTGGTGAACGCGTCGACGTCATGGAAAGTGACGCTGTTCCTGGAGCACAAGGAGAACCAAGAAGAGATCTTGAAGGGAGGTGACGTGGTCCGGCTGTTCCACGCCGAGCAAGAGAAGTTTCTCACCATGGACGAGTACCGCAAGAGGCACCACGTGTTCCTGAGGACCACCGGCCGCTCCAGCGCCACTGCGGCCACCAGCAGCAAGGCGCTCTGGGAGATCGAGGTCAGTGGGGGCTGCTGCGGGGGTTGTTTCGTGGCACCAGTGTTTCTGAGCAGGATTTGAAAACCATAGGAACGCGCTGGGTGCTAGCATCGTAGAACGAATAGGAGGGGAGATACTTGGGGGAGGCACCCACAGTCTATCGGCTAAAATGATGATATTCTGAAATGATGAAGTCAGTCAGTCAGTAAGTGACATGTTGGTTCAGGTGGCAGTTTGGTTTGCAGGTGGTTCAGCACGACCCGTGCCGCGGCGGTGCCGGCCACTGGAACTCCATCTTCCGCTTCAAGCACCTCGCCACCGGACACTACCTCGCTGCCGAGGCATGCCACCGCCCGCCGTAAGTCCGCCCACACACCCATACACCCATACGTACATACACACACTCGTGCCTCTTTTCCATGGAAGTAAGCAGAGGTCACAGTTAACAGAGTAACGATGACACATTGTCAATTTTTGTGTTTAAAGTCTAATACATACACGACTATTTTACAGTCATAGCTCCACAGAGCCGTATTTGGATCGGTAGCCCTAGGTTGCCGCCCCTTGCCGATCCCGCTCGAAGAAGGCGGTAGCACAGCTGCGGCGCCGCCGCGGGTCGCCGGCGGGCGTGAGAAAGTCGCGACCGCTACGGCGACCCGGGATGGACCAAGCCCCTTCCGTGGCCGGGGGACGTCGTCGGTGGAGGAGACCGGGGGAGGTAGTGTAGCCTCCCCCGAGGAGGGCTCCCTCTAGGCAGGGGAGCGGAGGCTGGGGGTTCCCGGAAGTAGCTTGATGTTCCCGGGGCTCCCTACATGCCTAAGGAAGGCCATCCCTGAGGTTTTTAGTGGGTAGGCCTCCCCCTTCTGGGGAGGAGAGCCCCACATAACCGCCGGCTTGCCACAGCCGGGGTATGCAACTTAATGCATTTTCCTCAGGGGGAACAAAAAAAAACGCACTTAATCACACGCATCCAAAGAAGCAAAGTGAACACCGGGGGCTTTTAGTGGGTAGGCGTAGCATTCTTGCCACGCTTGTCGCTCGTATGCCCCGAGCCTAAATAGGCACTATAAATATACCAAGCAGGAAATTAATTGCTTTGTTTACATTATTGGTAGACGTTTGTTGATTTTGCATAATTAAAATAAAGAAATACGTTTGTTTGGATCACATAACGTTAAAAATAAACAAAACAATTCATAATAATATAACACATACCGCTGCATGATACCAAAACTGTGGCAAGCTCAGTATAAGAAACAAGTGTTCTGTTTAACACAGTGGCGACATCAGGCACGCTCCGTAATACTACTCTGTGCTATATTAACACATAGCATTATAGTATTTGTGCATATACAGGTTGTCCCAGAAGACAAAAAGCAACACGGGGTCGATGGTCCCGGGGTAGTAGAGTTTGTACTCGCTGTACGTGGTACGGGTGTAGCTGATTTCTTTGCAAAATTCGATGGGCTGTACTTTCTCACACTTCGTAGAAGAACTCTCCCGGTCTCATTCAAACTAGAATGTTAAAGTTACGGCCTTAAAGCAAACCATGGGTACATTAAAATAAATTTAAAGAACGTAAGAAAAAATTGTTAAAAACTGCCTGTTTTTGAAAAAATAAAATATTGTCTGCCTTTATTGAATGCGCCAACTTTTGCAGTTACTTGCCAAATTTTTGAATATTTAATTTAGATAAAAATAGCATATTCTTCTAATTTGCAGCAATTGGCTTTAAATTTTAGATTAGAGTACATATACAGAAACACTATTCAGGATCACAAAACAAAATAAAATGATTAGAAAAGTCAACAATTGTAGCAACAGTGAAAAAACAGTCACAGGGTGTAAATTTTATCGATTTTTTTAAATGCTAGATTTTTTTTTATAGGTGACTTAGATTTTTTTTTATATTTTTCTGATAACATATATGAGGTAGGCTACCACCTGTTTTCGGCTTGACATCGGCTCGTGGGACACCCTGTATATATACCACATTGTCCACTGGGGCACCAAAGGTACAGATGTGTTTCAGAGGGGCGTATGGCATCCGCCTATGTCTTGTCTAACTACCCGGACAGGGTGGAGTCACAGGAAATCTGCTCTTGCGATTCTACTCTGTCCGTGGGTGGATGTGTAATAATGTCAATTTGAGCTTTATTGTTATTGTATAAAGTTCATATGGCAAGCATTCACTGATGTCTAAGCAATAGGTGTGTTCCTAACATCGAAGTGTCAATTTGCGCTTTATTGCCGCTATATAAAGTTGACATTCAATTATATCTATCAAAACTGTGTACGTATGTGCGTTGGTGCACAGAATACGTCGTTTGAGGATTTAATGTCACTTTCCAAAATTGAATACTCAAAAAATAATAGTTCATTTGGACCTTCTTTACAAATGTTTTTGACCGGACGAAGTCTGTCGGGTCTGCTAGTGGTATATATGAATGAAATACAGTAGCGATTAAAGGCTCGCTCTAACAAGTATTCGGACTCATTATAGCTAGGGCTTCCGAGCGCAGTGAAGTTGAAGCGTTGTGCGTTGTGTTGCAGCGACGCGCCGCTGGAGGTGGAGGAGCCGGCGTACCAGGTGGTGTCGGTGCCGCACTCGTCGGAGATCGCCACGCTGTTCGAGCTGGACCCCACCACCATGACGCACTCCGACGCGCCCGTGCCGCAGAGCAGCTACGTCAGGTGCCCCGCCTCACTAACGTTCACTAGGCGACCTCCGTAGCCGAAGTTCGAGGTGTCGTCATCTCTGATCGAGCTGGACCCCACCACCATGACGCACTCCGACGCGCCCGTGCCGCAGAGCAGCTACGTCAGGTGCCCCGCCTCACTAACGTTCACTAGGCGACCTCCGTAGCCGAAGTTCGAGGTGTCGTCATCTCTGATCGAGCTGGACCCCACCACCATGACGCACTCCGACGCGCCGTGCCGCAGAGCAGCTACGTCAGGTGCCCCGCCTCACTAACGTTCACTAGGCGACCTCCGTAGCCGAAGTTCGAGGTGTCGTCATCTCTGATCGAGCTGGACCCCACCACCATGACGCACTCCGACGCGCCCGTGCCGCAGAGCAGCTACGTCAGGTGCCCCGCCTCACTAACGTTCACTAGGCGACCTCCGTAGCCGAAGTTCGAGGTGTCGTCATCTCTGATCGAGCTGGACCCCACCACCATGACGCACTCCGACGCGCCCGTGCCGCAGAGCAGCTACGTCAGGTGCCCCGCCTCACTAACGTTCACTAGGCGACCTCCGTAGCCGAAGTTCGAGGTG
Source organism: Scirpophaga incertulas (assembly GCA_036419045.1). Classification (NCBI taxonomy): domain Eukaryota; kingdom Metazoa; phylum Arthropoda; class Insecta; order Lepidoptera; family Crambidae; genus Scirpophaga; species Scirpophaga incertulas. The sequence goes on along the minus strand of CM071629.1, from coordinate 39,092,744 downwards.
TCGTCATCTCTGATCGAGCTGGACCCCACCACCATGACGCACTCCGACGCGCCCGTGCCGCAGAGCAGCTACGTCAGGTGCCCCGCCTCACTAACGTTCACTAGGCGACCTCCGTAGCCGAAGTTCGAGGTGTCGTCATCTCTGATCGAACTGGACCCCACCACCATGACGCACTCCGACGCGCCCGTGCCGCAGAGCAGCTACGTCAGGTGCCCCGCCTCACTAACGTTCACTAGGCGACCTCCGTAGCCGAAGTTCGAGGTGTCGTCATCTCTGATCGAGCTGGACCCCACCACCATGACGCACTCCGACGCGCCCGTGCCGCAGAGCAGCTACGTCAGGTGCCCCGCCTCACTAACGTTCACTAGGCGACCTCCGTAGCCGAAGTTCGAGGTGTCGTCATCTCTGATCGAGCTGGACCCCACCACCATGACGCACTCCGACGCGCCCGTGCCGCAGAGCAGCTACGTCAGGTGCCCCGCCTCACTAACGTTCACTAGGCGACCTCCGTAGCCGAAGTTCGAGGTGTCGTCATCTCTGATCGAGCTGGACCCCACCACCATGACGCACTCCGACGCGCCCGTGCCGCAGAGCAGCTACGTCAGGTGCCCCCCGCCGCCTCACTAACGTTCACTAGGCGACCTCCGTAGCCGAAGTTCGAGGTGTCGTCATCTCTGATCGAGCTGGACCCCACCACCATGACGCACTCCGACGCGCTCGTGCCGCAGAAGCAGCTACGTCAGGTGCCCCGCCTCACTAACGTTCACTAGGCGACCTCCGTAGCCGAAGTTCGAGGTGTCGTCATCTCTGATCGAGCTGGACCCCACCACCATGACGCACTCTGACGCGCCCCGTGCCGCAGAGCAGCTACGTCAGGTGCCCCGCCTCACTAACGTTCACTAGGCGACCTCCGTAGCCGAAGTTCGAGGTGTCGTCATCTCTGATCGAGCTGGACCCCACCACCATGACGCACTCCGACGCGCCCGTGCCGCAGAGCAGCTACGTCAGGTGCCCCGCCTCACTAACGTTCACTAGGCGACCTCCGTAGCCGAAGTTCGAGGTGTCGTCATCTCTGATCGAGCTGGACCCCACCACCATGACGCACTCTGACGCGCCCGTGCCGCAGAGCAGCTACGTCAGGTGCCCCGCCTCACTAACGTTCACTAGGCGACCTCCGTAGCCGAAGTTCGAGGTGTCGTCATCTCTGATCGAGCTGGACCCCACCACCATGACGCACTCCGACGCGCCCGTGCCGCAGAGCAGCTACGTCAGGTGCCCCGCCTCACTAACGTTCACTAGGCGACCTCCGTAGCCGAAGTTCGAGGTGTCGTCATCTCTGATCGAGCTGGACCCCACCACCATTGACGCACTCCGACGCGCCCGTGCCGCAGAGCAGCTACGTCAGGTGCCCCGCCTCACTAACGTTCACTAGGCGACCTGCCGTAGCCGAAGTTCGAGGTGTCGTCATTCTCTGATCGAGCTGGACCCCACCACCATGACGCACTCCGACGCGCCCGTGCCGCAGAGCAGCTACGTCAGGTGCCGCCGCCTCACTAACGTTCACTAGACGACCTCCGTAGCCGAAGGTTCGAGGTGTCGTCATCTCTGATCGAGCTGGACCCCACACCATGACGCACTCCGACGCGCCGTGCCGCAGAGCAGCTACGGTCAGGTGCCCCGCCTCACTAACGTTCACTAGGCGACCTCCGTAGCCGAAGTTCGAGGTGTCGTCATCTCTGATCGAGCTGGACCGCCACCACCATGACGCACTCCGACGCGCCCGTGCCGCAGAGCAGCTACGTCAGGTGCCCCGCCTCACTAACGTTCACTAGGCGACCTCCGTAGCCGAAGTTCGAGGTGTCGTCATCTCTGATCGAGCTGGACCCCACCACCATGACGCACTCCGACGCGCCCGTGCCGGCAGAGCAGCTACGTCGAGGTGCCCCCGCCTCACTAACGTTCACTAGGCGACCTCCGTAGCCGAAGTTCGAGGTGTCGTCATCTCTGATGAGCTGGACCCCACACCATGGGACGCACTCCGACGCGCCGTGCCGCAGAGGCAGCTACGTCAGGTGCCCCGCCCCTCACTAACGGTTCACTAGGCGACCTCCGTAGCCGAAGTTCGAGGTGTCGTCATCTCTGATCGAGCTGGACCCCACCACCATGACGCAGCTCCGACGCGCCCGTGCCGCAGAGCAGCTACGTCAGGTGCCCCGCCTCACTAACGGTTCACTAGGCGACCTCTCGGTAGCCGAAGTTCGAGGTGTCGTCATCTCTGATCGAGCTGGACCCCACCACCATGACGCACTCGCGACGCGCCGCCGTGCCGCAGAGCAGCTACGTCAGGTGCCCCGCCTCACTAACGTTCACTAGGCGACCTCCGTAGCCGAAGTTCGAGGTGTCGTCATCTCTGATCGAGCTGGACCCCACCACCATGACGCACTCCGACGCGCCCGTGCGCCGCAGAGCAGCTACGTCAGGTGCCCCGCCTCACTAACGTTCACTAGACGACCTCCGTAGCCGAAGTTCGAGGTGTCGTCATCTCTGATCGAGCTGGAACCCCACCACCATGACGCACTCCGACGCGCCCGTGCGCGCAGAGCAGCTTACGTCAGGTGCCCCGCCTCACTAACGTCACTCAGGTAGGCGACCTCCGTAGCCGAAGTTCGAGGTGTGTCGTCATCTCTGATCGAGCTGGACCCCACCACCATGACGCCACTCCGACGCGCGCCCGTGCCGCAGAGCAGCTACGTCAGGTGCCCCGCCTCACTAACGTTCACTAGGCGACCTCCGTAGCCGAAGTTCGAGGTGTCGTCATCTCTGATCGAGCTGGACCCCACCACCATGACGCACTCCGACGCGCCCGTGCCGCAGAGCAGCTACGTCAGGTGCCCCGCCTCACTAACGTTCACTAGGCGACCTCCGTAGCCGAAGTTCGAGGTGTCGTCATCTCTGATCGAGCTGGACCCCACCACCATGACGCACTCCGACGCGCCCGTGCCGCAGAGCAGCTACGTCAGGTGCCCCGCCTCACTAACGTTCACTAGGCGACCTCCGTAGCCGAAGTTCGAGGTGTCGTCATCTCTGATCGAGCTGGACCCCACCACCATGACGCACTCTGACGCGCCCGTGCCGCAGAGCAGCTACGTCAGGTGCCCCGCCTCACTGACGTTCACTAGGCGACCTCCGTAGCCGAAGTTCGAGGTGTCGTCATCTCTGATCACCCCGGTTCGAACCCCGGTGATATGTTTGTGTGACGAATACGAGCATTTGAACCTTAGGGAGCGTTCAGGGCTTACGAGACCCCCTTCCCCCCAAATTACGTTACGTGTGTTTTTTTCTCTCTTTATTTTAAAAAGGATTTTTATCCAAATGGATATGTCAGTCCTATCGGAACCTTTTGACCGTTTATCGAAATATTCACTCCATTTATCAAAACAAATATGCTTATATTTTGATGTGATTTCCGAATAAAATGATTTAACATATTTATGTTCACCTTCAGTTATTCACAGTCTTGCTATTAGTCATGGTTGGTAATATATATTTCTATCAAAAATATGTATACATATGTATGTTTCCGTTCCGTTCCGTCTGTTTCCGTATCCGTTTATATATCCCATAGCACACTTTGAGCTAGGTTAATCGGTGTAAGTGCAAGATTTTTTTTTTACCTCAGCGAAGATTAAAGCCGCTTATAACATCCATTTTTCTTTTAAAAAACATCGGATATTTATCACATACACCCAGAAAGGACAAATTTTTGTAGGTCATACAAAATATCAGTCCCGTACCGGAATCGAAACCGCGACCCGTTGCGTAGTAAACGATAACTCGATCGCTGCGTCAAACTTGCGTTAAATCTTCCAAAACCACTTTTAACTTTTAGAAACGGATTATCTTATTTATTATCTGATATTCTTTATTATCTGATTAAGAGTGCATTCCCACAGGACATAATTATTAAGATCGGTATGACGAAAACTAATCATGTTATACTGTGCTAAGTCTCAAGTGTTAAACTTTTGTTTGGGTTATAAAGAAAGTTAGTATAATTTTTCTGTCTTCTCCGCGTGCAGGCTGCAGCACCTTTGCACGCACACCTGGGTGCACTCGACGTCGATTCCTATCGACAAAGATGAGGAGAAACCTGTCATGTCTAAGGTAGAGGAACTTTTTTATTTCTTTTAATCACTACATAATATAAAACAAAGTCGCTGTCTCTGTCCCTATGTATGCTAAAATCTTTTAAAATACGCAACGGATTTTGATGCGGTTTAATAGATTTTTCGACGACCTCCATAGTAGAGTGGATAGTTACGCCGGTTTCAAGGTATCGCCATCTCTGAGGTCCCGGGTTCGAATCCTGGTTCATTCAGTCATGGTTGTTGTCATATATATTTCAATAAAAATTATTTATATATGTATGCATAGCACAAGCCTTACAGCGCTTACTTTGGGCTAGGCTAATTGGTGTGAGTGTAAGGAATATTTATATAAAAAAAAAAGGTAGAGTGATTGAAGAAAAAGATTTATATGAATAATTATATTCATGAATGGAGAAATACTGCTATTTACTACTACTGTTATTCTAATGTGCTGTCGTAAATAATTACCTCCTTGTCGTAAAATCTTTTCCGCTTACATTGCAAGCGCACGCTGAACCCTACGAGATTTATCAAAATAATGTAGGTACTAAGTAATGTACACATTGAAAAGGGTCTACAGAAAACTATGGTATATGTCTATCTCTTATGGGTTTCCCACAAATATTTTTTTTGTCATTTACTTTTTACGGCAAATAATGACTAATTTTCGAAGCGATTTTAACGAATACAGCATTCATATTTATCCTATTCAATACATAGTTTGTTTACGCCTTCGTGTAGCGTAATGGAATTTATTATATAGAAAATAAACTCGATGAATTCTTGATGACTTTTAATAATTTTATAATTTACAATAAGAAGCTATATTGTTCCAACTGATGTCTAACGTATAATAATTTCACCTCACAAGCAAGAGGCCACGAAAGTAAAATGCAGCAACATTGCTTCGAAAAGTCTTGCAGGCGTAAACATAGTTGATTTAATATAGATCTATATAGCTTTTCTGTAGTGTATTTAATATCAGCATTGCAGCCGTGCGAAGCCGGGGCGGGGCGCTAGTAATCTTATAAAATAAAAAAACATCTTGGCGTATTTTTTTTTAACAAAAGAACTACGATACATTTAATATAAATTTTCAAATTCATAATTTAAACACGAGAAATAAATATAAACTTGCCGTTCCAACATACAGGCTTCAAAAAACTAGAAGTTCGTTCTTAGGGAAATGTGTAACTTTTTATAACACACATCCAAAAAATACTGCTTTACCGTTTCATGAATTTAAAGCACATATTAAAAATACTCTAATGAAAAACGGGTATTACAAGGTCAATGATTTCTTGAATGATAAAAATGCTTGGATGTAAATTTTGCGATATATAATTTTAATGATTCTATAATAAATAATATTTTTGTACCGGACGTATACATATCAGATTTATGTAATGCGATATGACTGTTGTGACGGAAATATATATTTGTTAGTTGTTTTAACTTGTATCGGAGGTTGGGTTCAGACTGTATCTGAAGCTGGTTTCCAACTGACGACTCTGTAATGATACAGGGAGAAAAAAAAATTGACTTTGCTGGTTCTTTCCAGTACAAGGTCTCCCGCCGTAGACTAGTGAACCAATGGCGTAGCATCTTTGACATTCAAAAGTGATTGTAAAATCCTATTTGAAGAATAAATTATTTGATTTGATAGTACGTGCTGTACGAACAGGCTAATATCCATAAGCGGAACGTTCCAGTTGGGGTGTTCAGTGGTCAAGGAGGACAAGGAGGCGTTCGCGTTGATCTCGGTGTCGCCCAGCGAGGTGCGGGACCTGGACTTCGCCAACGACGCGTGCAAGGTGCTCTCCGCCTTCTCGGTCAAGCTGCATCACGGCAACATCGAGCATAACGAGAGGAAGTGAGTGCTTTTGCTACAACGAATTTACATGGTGGTGAAATGTCTTGCATAGATGGATATAGTTCAGTAAATGCATAAAGGGCCCCGCCCTTCAAAAATAGCTCTGTATAAATTATAATTATAGTCCATTTCAACTAGGATGATCTCTGTGACAGTTCATCGTGCTCTGTTTTACGCATTTTTCGTTTGACAAACAAAAATAATTTTATTCTTTAATATTTTTTAATCATAGTAGCTTCATTGCAAAAAATAATAAAATAAAATATATTTTACTTATAAAACGAAGACAGTATCGCTTAGTTTAATTTAATGAAATAAAGAATAAAAATATTTTTTTTTAAATAACTATGCAATTCGCAAACATGAAACGGAACGTCAAAAAAACATAGTGGGACATCGAATAATGTTTATGTGACTGTCACATAAGGGTTATTATAACAAGAGCTAGATATAAATCAACGAGCCTTACCTATGAAAATACCAAGTTATGAACAGTTACAATTTTCAAAGTAAGAAATCACAGGTGAACACTTGACTATATTTCTACTATACCTACATAATATTATATACATAAGATAAATGCATATTGATCAACAAAAACTTTCAATATAATCCAGAAACACTAATGATACTCAAAGTTTTGGTAGTAAGATAATATCGATTTCATTTCCATATAAAGTATAATCGATTACCAGAAACAATCGATTTTATTTTCACTGTAGGACCTCTACAAGTGTCGAAATCGAACTGTCACAGAGATCATCTTATTCGAAATGGACTATAGTGATGCAACGAAAGTGTCTTAGCGGAACCAGAAACGGAAACAGATGTCAAAAGTAAATATTAGCAGAAACGGCAACGGATGCAGAAACCGAAGTGTAAATAATATGAAAACAAAACATGCGTAACTCTCAGCCGTCGGTTGTAAACTTCCGTTTAAATCTCCGTTATAACGGTTGCGGAAACAGAAGCAGAAACGGATATTGAAAATCGCGCGGAACTTCCGCACTTGCGGAAACAGAAACTGATATCCGTTGCATCACTAATTATAACTATACTAGCTGGTGTTCGCGACTTCATCTGCGCAGGAGTATTTCGAGAACTTAGCGTAGCGTATATCTCTATAAATTGTAGCCCATGTGTTATTCTGGTGTATATCAATATTAAAATCTATTGAGTTGTTTTTACGTGAAAAAGTGACAAACAGCTGTGTGTGTTTCGATGTAAATTAAACTTCACGTTATCAGAAGCTGCTTTTATCGAGATGGCACTTCTCATATACTCGCATACACACATGTACAGTTTTAATGTTAGGCGCAACTGAAATTGTTAATAACTAGATGATGGAATAAATACTAATATGCATCCGCCGTCGCATACAAAGCTGTACAGATGCGCTCGCGCAATGACTAGGTTAGAAATGAACGACGGGGAGAGAGGTAAAAAATCACGAAATTCGTGTGTGGATGACCCCCTCGTTAATAATATGTTCCCAGCTAATCGTTTATAGTATCAGTGATCAATACTGGTGGTTTCCTCAGGGCTCTGACCTGTCTCCTCCAAGACATCGTGTACTTCATAGCGGGCTTCGAGAACGAGCCCAACAAGTCGGAGGCCCTCGAGCTGGTGGTGCACAACCCCAACCGCGACCGGCAGAAGCTGCTGCGCGAGCAGTACATCCTGCGGCAGCTCTTCAATATACTGCAGGTGCGCGGACTGGGAAACTAGCTTTTCGACGCACACGTATACCACACACACACACGTATACCACACACGCACACGTATACCACACACGCACACGTATACCACACACGCACACGTATACCACACACACGCACGTATACCACACACGCACACGTATACCACACACACGCACGTATACCACACACGCACACGTATACCACACACACACACGTATACCACACACGCACACGTATACCACACACACACACGTATACCACACACGCACACGTATACCACACACACACACGTATACCACACACGCACACGTATACCACACACACGCACGTATACCACACACGCACACGTATACCACACACACGCACGTATACCACACACACACACACGTATCCCACACACGCACACGTATACCACACACGCACACGTATACCACACACACGCACGTATACCACACACGCACACGTATAACACACACACGCACGTATACCACACACACACATGTATACACATATACGTGCGTGTGCACACACACACGCGCGCGGGAGACATACGTTACATAATATAGTATATCCAGCACTGTAATTGATAAGATAATTAGTTACCTATTGTGAAATTTAAATCTCATTTATTTCGTATTAATACTGCTATTGTTTGTTATTCAAGATTAGTGGAAATCTATATTAAATTTAACCGCTTTGCTGTGACAATGTGGTCCTTATTACGTATAGCTAAAGTGTAATAGTATATTTCATTACTAGTACGGAATGGCTGTCATTGCAAAGAGTTCTGACAGTCGGAACGAGTTGCAATGACGGTTCCGTACGTGTACTGAACGACTATTTTTAATACAGTTGCGAAAAAATGAAGCAATTTAATCAAATTATAAAAACACAATAAACTCAATTAACTAATCATTTATTTCTTATAAAAGTTATAATTCACATATACATTGAAATTGGTACAGTTTTTTATACTAACTGGGGAAGTTTTAGGTTGCATATTTACTGTTTGAGACAAACTATATTAATTTCGTATGATTGTTCATGTATATTTGTCATACAATGGCGTTTGCTAGTTGATGGAATTGGATCTGATGAATTATCATTATCAACGAAGGTACTCGTAGATGGACGACATTCTCTTCAGCATGTGAAGGAGACGGACTGGACCTTAAATTAATGGATTGTGTGATCCCAGTTTCTAGTTTGTTGTTTCATGAATCACCAATATAGTTTTCTGCAACTTTGTCCGATTTCCAAACACCTAGTCGCTTTAAGGACGTCAAATTAGCTCCTGAATCTGCCAATAATGTAGCAGAGGTCCTTCTGAAGCTTCTTTTTTTAATAGAAATTATTATGACAGTTGAGAATGAAAACGCACGAGTTCGGGAAAGGCAAAAAAAAGCACGAGTGTGAAATAGCCCAGATCCCGAACGCTACACGTCCCTGCAATACGCCACTTTTTGAGCAACTACCACACACACAGAAAACTATTTACCCATGTGTAATCTTGATAATTTGTAGTACCGTCTCGAGGACTCGACCTCGTACCGTTAGCCTGGCTACCTGGCTAAACGTAATGTTTAGCCAGCATAAGGTTAGAATGTCTAACTCGAAGTGTTAGTCGAATGAAGCACACCTGAACAGTGATAAAGTAGTTTTAATATTGTATTATGTTCATTAATTATTTTAATGAATACAGATATAAACTGAACATAGCATATTTTTAACAAAACTAATTAACAAAATTTAAATTTATATTTATCCCTTAAAATATAAAACTAAATCAATGTTAGTCCTATTTATTCGAAAACATTAAAATAAGAGATTTCATACAGTTGTAATTATCACAGACGAAAATATGTTTTGTCTCAGTGCAATAGACGCTTCAATAACTTCACCTGCGCAAGCGCATGGAGCGTAACAATTATTCGCTATTAAAATAGTGATAGATTTATCTAATCCTGAGTGTGTTAGCTATATGTTAGCTGGGTTAATCAAAACTCATGAAATTCTATTATGATTTCAGTTAGTAATTTACCATATGAGTCTATTTCTTCTACCTATTTGCGTTAGGTTAGGTTTCAATCTATTTTCTTCTTTCTCTTGCCCGGTTCCTAATTTTATTTGGAGACTGCGCAACATGTCTTCCTCTTCACCCTCCTATTTTCTTCTTTCTCTTGCCCGGTTCCTAATTTTATTTGGAGACTGCGCAACATGTCTTCCTCTTCACCCTCCTATTTTCTTCTTTCTCTTGCCCGGTTCCTAATTTTATTTGGAGACTGCGCAACATGTCTTGCTCTTCACTCTCCTATTTTCTTTTTTTTTCTTGCCCAGTTCCTAATTTTATTTGGAGACTGCGCAACATGTCTTCCTCTTCACTCTTCTTTCTATTGCCCGGTTCCTAATTTTATTTGGAGACTGCACAACATGTCTTCCTCTTCACTCTCCTCTATCATTCGCTATTTCGATATTCACTCCCTTCAGCAGATCATCGTTCACACAGTCCATCCTTTCTTCCGTCTTCCTCTCCCATCCACTTTGATGTCCATAAGTTTCCTAGTATCACGACTAGTTGTCCGTTTTATTGACTCCAATTTATATCATGTGAAAATGGAGGCCAAATATGAAAATGAATTTTAAAATTGATCATATTTAGAAGGTGTTTTAATTTTCCAACGCATGCCAGTAAGATGAATCGAAATTGGTGTATGGATAAATGAAGCTCGCCGCATGCAGCTGAACTATTCAGAGCTGTTTTGTGTTTGTCAGGGCCCATTCCAAGAGACCCCGGAGGGGGAACCGTTTTTGAAAATCGAGGAGTTGTACGACCCTCGCTACGCTCCATATAAGTACATCTTCAGACTGTGCTACAGAATACTGAGGCTGAGCCAGCAGGACTACAGGAAAAACCAAGTAAGTGACATTTAAAGCATTGTTTAAAAACTAAAAATGATTAATGTGTCCCAAATGAAGAAACGACCCAAACGAAGCCTTCGAAAGTCTGTGCATAGTCTCCATAGAGACAAGTTGTATTAACTAAAATTAGTTATGGTACTTACTACTTTTATTCTCATGTGTTTGAAATAACTTTATTGCAAAATAGGCAATGGCAGGTCGAGTATGAGTTGTAAGCATGAGCCGCAGCAATATAATCACGTATACAAAAGGCGGACTTAACGCCAGAGGCATTCTCTATCAGGCGACCTGTAATATAGAATAGAATAGAATAGAATATGTTTATTTAAATACATAGGGCATTGACATTAACATTATTCTTATATAAATTATTTACCTAAGATAGTGTTACCTGAACTAGGTTGAACCTGTGTTTCAGGTGAGAAAAATGCTTACATGCTAAAACACTGCTAATACACAATAAATCAATAATACAAATACAGAAGTTATGTTATGTTGAATCATCTTATTGTTAGTTATGCTTCATTATACAGATTTTTGAATTTTTAATATGAGATTTTTTAATTTGAGAGAGTAATTGTGGACGGTGTATGATTTTAAGAAAAACATTATAATGAATTAACACTTATTACATTATTAATATGACAATTAAATTACAAATACCAATTTTAGACATATTACGAAAAATGTCTCGTACTAGTTTTGTTTAATAAAGTCTAAGAACTGGTCAATGTCAAACTAGTGGCAGCTTTCATTCTACACGCGAGTGGCGGGAAGAGTAAATGAGTCAAATCTAGATCGATCGATGGAAATCGAGAGAATCATTTTATTTTGTCTGTAAAGAATATTTTATATAATTACATAGTTATAGTCCATTTTAACTAGGATGATCTCTGTGACAGTTCATCATGCTCCGAATTACGCATTTTTCGTTTGACAAACAAAAATAATTTTATTCTTTAATATTTTTTATTCATAGTAGCTTCATTGCAAAAAATAATAAAATATATTTTACTTATAAACGAAGACAGTATCGCTTAGTTTAATTTAATGAAATAAACAATAAAAATAAATCTTTTTTAAATAACTATGCAATTCGCAAACATGAAACGGAACGTCAAAAAAACATAGAGGTGGGACATCGAATAATCGGCGGCCATCTTGTGATTACCTGACAATCGAGTCAGTACGAGTGTGTCAGCCTTGTATGCGAGTTGTGTTTTCATCGATTTTTGCGTGGTGTTCTGTTATTGTTGACTGTTGTTGCTGTTTTTGTTTAAGTTTTTGTTGTTATTTTGTTATTTTTTTGGCAAAATGCCGAAAAAATCACAGGTAAACACTTGACTATATTTCTACTATACCTACATAATATTATATACATAAGATAAATGCATTGATCAACAAAAACTTTCAATATAATACAGAAACACTAATGATACTCAAAGTTTTGGTAGTAAGATAATATCGATTTCATTTCCATATAAAGTATAATCGATTACCAGAAACAATCGATTTTATTTTCACTGTAGGACCTCTCTACAAGTGTCGAAATCGAACTGTCACAGAGATCATCTTATTTGAAATGGACTATAGTTTAGCTGGGCTTTCATCCGCACTCATGCGCATTATTTTAGTCTTATAATTTGGCGAATATGAGTCTTGTGCTAGTTAACTTCTCTCCTACTCCAACCAGATCTTCCCAGAATGACAGAAGCCTCTTGGGGCTTCTCCATGCTTTCGGTTCGGGCAAAACGGGCAAAACTTCACCACTCCCCAGTATCCCACTGGGGAGTGGTGAAGTTTTGCCCGTTGTTCACTCTGCACTCCATGAGAACATGTCGTGGGGTTTTCTCTGCACCACGTATCCTCTGAACGGGGGGCTGTCCCGTCACATCTGTTATGAACAGGTGCCTGTTTAGGGATAAGGTGTTAGGGTTAAGGCATTTACGACTTTTGACACGCTATCGGGACTGCGTTTTTCGTTTGTTTGTATCCCTCGTCAAATATTTCATATATGGAAGCTATATTTTCTACTTGTCGGTTTCGTAGGAATACATAGCGAAGCACTTCGGGTTCATGCAAAAGCAGATAGGCTACGACATCCTGGCCGAGGACACGATCACGGCTCTGCTCCACAACAATAGGAAACTGCTGGAGAAGCACATCACAGCCTCGGAGATTGAGACTTTCGTTGGTATGTACTGCAGCTTTTTCCTTTTAGTGTTGTTTACTCAAAATCTCAAGGATCGTCTGGCTGTGCCCGACAGCATTCTGGTCTCTGCGCTATGTATGGGTGTGGTAAAAGAACGACAAGAACAACATTAACGCATTGGAAATGATAGCTTTGAGAGGAATGGCCGATAAACATATGTACCTATGAAGTAAAAACTGTATTTATAAACATATATAATACAGTTTTTACTTCATAGGTACTTTTATAAATATACTAGCGGACCCGACAGACTTCGTCCTGTCAAAAAGATTTGTACAGTGGCAGTTTTTTGTTCCTAATTATTTTATAGATAATGTCGCATAGCCAACCAAATCGCAAAAAAAAGTCTAAATGACCTATTACATTTTGTGGCTATTCAATTTTGCAACGTGACATTAAATCCTCCAACGATGTAATTCTGTGCTCCAACGCACGCACGCGCACACTGTTTTGATAGATATGATTGAATTTCAACTATATGTAGCGTTAATAAAGCGCAAATTGACTCTTTGATGTTAGGAACACACCTTCATTGCTTAGACAACAGTGATTGCTTGCAATATGAACTTTATACAATAACAATAAAGCTCAGTTCGACTGTACGTTTTAGTTAGAAAACGTTTGCATGGGAAAATAAAAGGGCTGTTTTTAGAGTTTTTTCCGATAATTATTCGAATTTTTCCCTTAAAAACCATCGTTGAACTTCAACGAATATTTTAAAAAAGAATTGGCCAAATTGGTCCAGGCGTTGTTGAATTATGCGCTTACCAATACATTATGCGATTTCATTTTTATATATAAGAGATATATATATATATATATATACATATCGAAACATTTCCTACCGATTACAATCCGTTCTAATCGAAAATTAAATTTACGTTCATTCTAAAATATACACTTTATTAACTGATAATAACTACGCATCGACATCCAATATTGAATGAAATTTTTACAGATTTCTTGACAGGTTAATACACAATAGTGGTGTCAAACACAATCCTACTTATATTATAACCACGAGAGATTGTATGCATGGAAGTTTGTTACTCTTTCACGTAAAAACTACTAAACGGATTTTAATTAAACGTTACAATAATATAGCTTATACATCAAAATCAAATCAAATCAAAATAATCTTTATTCAACAACGACGTCAAAACAAACAAAAAAAAAAAAAAGAAAAGCTTAAAAAAAACAAACAAAAACCTTGTGCGTACGTACAAACAAGGAAAAAAAACATATTGACTACACCTGTTCGGAAATTGGGAGAGCTTTCTCCAGAAGAACAGGCAAGAAACTCTGAAGGTCCATTCATCAAAGTAACACACTGGCAACAATTTATAAAGACATACGCCGCACTAAAATAAGCTACTTGAAATACTAATCATGCGCAGACGAATTCGCGGGCACCACCTAGTAGTATATACTTTAGTTGATTCCCTTTCCCTAGGTCTGGTCCGTAAGAACATGAAGAGCTGGCAGTCTCGGTTCTTGGATTACCTGAGTGACTTATGCATCTCCAACAAGAAAGCTATTGCGGTGACGCAGGAGTTGATCTGCAAGAGCGTGCTCTGCGCCAATAACTCGGACATACTCATCGAGACCAGGTGCCTAAATGTGTAAATGTGTGTGTGTGAGAATGTGAATGTGTGAATGTGGGAGTTATGAATGAAATTAGCCAAAGTGTCAAAGCGTGTATGTGTTTGTAGCTTGTAATGTCGAATTCAACATTCAATGTTATTTGTCTAGGTTGGTCTCGACAAAGTACGAAAAGACGAAAGTTTTAGAAGACGCGGACGAGGACAAATACACTGTGGAAGACGAAGTCATACTCATTTGGAACAATAAAAAGGTGAGTAACAAAAGTTTTGCATTTAATCACAACCATAGAATTACTTTTATAGATGTATTACTTTACAAAAGGTGATGCGAAGCTATAATAGTTAGTAGTGGTGGTTTATGACATAATCAATTATTATTAGAGATCGGATAATCAGATGCATATTTACCTAAAGTTAGTTTAAGACAAAGTATGGAAACGGCTTTTTTATTGTTTGTTAAATAAAATTTTTCACACATTTCTGGTTTTTTATTCAATTATTTAATTGATTATTGTTTTAGTCAAACTAGCTCACTACTTCGTATAACACTCTTCATGTATAAATCGTACATTCATAAATCGCACGGGAACTGAAACTAAACTTCATGTAAATAAACTTCATGTAATAAAAAAATATTTATTAACAATTAGCAGAAATATATTTTTTAAATTTTACACTGTAATAAAATTAACAAAACATTCTAGCGGAACATTAGCATAACTAAATCTAATTATATTCAATTATAACACTGTCTTTATCAATATGAAAAAAACAACACACATATATATATTAAATAAAAAATATATATTCGAAACTACAGATATAAACCATCACACAAAAGTAATACAGATAACAAAGATTTCTTGGCGTTGGGGCGCTAGTGTTTGCCCCGCGACCTTTACTGACAGT